>RJWM01006483.1:0-29701 GCA_004363535.1 Dasyprocta punctata
GCCCAGGCTCCTCAGGGCGCACAGGTCGAGCGCCTTGAGCGAGTGGCCGGTGGGCGCCAGGAAGTAGAGGCACGCGTGCAGCCGCGAGTCGGAGCAGGGGTCCTGGGGCGCGCGCGGGGCTCGCAGCTCCTCCTGCAGGAAAGCCTCGAACTGCGCGTCGATGTAGGCGGCGATGGGCCGGTGGTTGTCCTCCCTGTCCATCTGGTCCCCGAAGCCCACGGTGCTCACCACGGTCAGAGTCAGTGATACGTGGCTCTCGCGCAGCTGGCGCGTCTCGGCGCGCAGCCCCACGGTCGGGCAGAAGTGTGAGGCGCGGTCGCCGTCGGGCGGGCCGTTGAAGAGCGTGGCCACCAGCGTGGATTTGCCGATGCCCGTCTCCCCCACGCACAGCAGGTTGAAGCGGAAGCCCTGCCTCACGCGCCTGTCCACCAGCTGCTCGGGCAGCGTGTCCAGCCCGACGTAGCCGCAGGGCGTCAGGCAGCGGATGGCCTCTGCGTTGGCGCAGTCATCGGAGTCGGAATCTGCATGGTCGCTGTCGGATCCCTGCCAGACCTGGGAAGGCTCTAGTGTGTCCCCGAGGGGCCGGGCGCCAGGGTGCCTGACCTCCTCATAGTGGGCCATGGTGGTGGGGGCCGGGCGGGCACAGTGGACTCGGACATCCGCTGTGGGTGGGGCTGGAAGGGGCGTGGTAATAGTTACAGGGTGGGGCCCAGGGCGTGAGACCAGGAGTGAGGAGGGCACTCTGTGTACTGTATGTACTACATCTCCAAACGTCCTGGGACAGCACTCTTACCCACTTAAGTGTACTTATTGTTTAGAATTATACTTTTTTAAATAGTTTAGACCAGTCCTCTCAGTGATCTGCATTCCCAACCCTTTTAATTTTTTTATTATAGTTTTATTTGTTTTTGCGGCACCAGGTATCGAACTCACAACTTCGGGCCTGCCAGACAGGGGCCTCTGAGCCAAACTCCAGGCCCTAGGTTTTTGAGGCAGAGTCGCACTATGTAGCTCAGGCCGGCCTTGCACTCGCGTTGTAGCCCAAGCTGGCCTCAAACTCACAACGCTCCTCCTACCTCAGCATCCTGAGTGCTGGGATTAAAGGTGTGCCCCACCAGGCCTGGCTCTCTTTTAATTTTTTTAAACAATTATTTTCTTTCTTTCTCTCTCTTTCTTTCTTTGACACAGGAGCTCTCTAAATGCTGTCCAGAGTGGGATAAACTCAGGGTCCTCTTTCCTCTGTCTCTCAGAGTTCTGGGATACAGGGCCTGTGTACACCAGCACACCCTGATCTCAGACCTTGCTAGTTTGTTTTGGAACAAGGTCTAGCTAAATCTCCTAGGCTGACCTGGAATTTATCTCCTCTTGTCTCAGCCTTCCAAGGTGCTGAGATTGCAGGCATGTGCCACAATGGCCAACTACTCTACGTTTTTCGAGGTCTAAATGAATGAAGACAAAAGTTTAGCAAACATATTGTTTAAAAAAATTTTTAGCCGGGCGTGGTGGCGCACGCCTTTAATCCCAGCACTCGGGAGGCTGAGGTAGGCGGAGCATTGTGAGTTCGAGGCCGGCTTGGGCTACAACGCAAGCGCAAGGCCGGCCTGAGCTACACAGTGCAACCCTGCCTCAAAAAAAACCAGGGCTGGGAGTTTGGCTCAGCGGCTTACGCGCCTGTCAGGCAGGCGCGAGGTTATGAGCTCGATCCCCGGTGCCACCAAAAAAAAAAAAAAATTTTTAGCAGACGTATTTTAATAAACCTGCCCAGTAGCCAGGCGTGGTGGCACATGCCTGTAATCCCAGTACTCAGGAGACTGAGGCAGGAGGATCATTGTGAGTTCGAGGCCAGCCTGGGCAACAAAGTGAGTGCAAGGCCAGCCTGAACTGCATAGTGAGACCCTGTCTCAAAAATAGGGCTGGGGATTTAGCTCAGTGGCATAAATGCCTGCCTACCAGGTGTAGGGTTGTGAGTTTGATCCCCGGTACCAATAAATAAATCAATAAATAAATCTGCCCAAATGATTTTCCTAAGCTGCTATAACAAGTGAGAGTTCAGCATATAGGGTTGGGGTGTAGCTCAGTGGCATCACACCTGTCTAGCTTGTGTGAGTCCCTGAGTCCAACTCTCAGCACCCCCCAAATCAATTAGAAATAATATATATACATACTTCTAAGTCTTTAACTCTATTTTGATGGGTTCCTATAGTGCAATTTTTGCTGTTTTATAGTATTTATACCTATTTAACCAGAGCTGCGAAGGTGGTCGTTTCTGCACAGTGCTGTAGCCCAGAAGACTGTCAGTAAGTGTGGTAAATGGTGTAGGTGGTAAGAGTGTTGCTGGCACTGGCTCTTCTGATTACCCGTGGAGCAAGTCAGTTAGTAGTTCCCTGAGCTCTCACAACAAATTTTTTTTTTTTTTTTTTTTTTGAGACAAGATCTCACTTTGTAGTTCAGGCTGGTCTTTTGTTTTTTGAGGCAGGGTCTTGCTATGTAGTTCAGACTGGCCTTGAACTATGTAGCCTGGGCTGACCTCAAAATCTCAGCGATCCTCCTGCCTCAGCTTCCAAGTGCTGGGTTTACAGGCATGCACCACCATGGCTGGCCTTCAGGCTGCTTTTGAACTCACTACGTAGCCGGGACCGGCTGTAAACTTGCAGAGATCCTCTGAACGCTGGGACAGAGGTGTGCCCCATCATGCCCGACTTCTGAACAATCCAAATTTAAATGGAAAACTCTTCCTGGTCCCAGCTGCTGTTGCATAATTCAGTAATCTAAGTGTTCACACTCTGTCTTGCTCGTTCTTTCTGAAATAGGAAGGAAAATCCCCTCAAATTCTTGTTTTGATATGGAGGGCCAAATAGTAGTCCCCGAAAAACTAGCACGAGTGCTTTGTGTAATTTACTTAAGACAGCCTGTTGAGGGCCAAGGGTTTAGCTCAGCAACACAAGCACCTGACTGGCAGGTTCAAGGTCCTGAGTTCGATTCCCAGTACAGAAAAAAAAAAAAAAAAAAGACAGCCTGTTGGTTTGACAGTTCTGAGTCTCTTATCTCTGTCTTCTTTTTTCAGTTTCATATTTTCACAAATAAAATGGTACTTTTGAGAGCTGATTTGTATTTCACCTAAAATTTTTGTAATGTTTTAAGTTAGATAATGATCATTTTATCTACTCATCTTTGGATAAAACGAGATTCTCTCTTAATACAAATGAAGATGGAAAGTGATAGTACTGGATTTCTGGCAATACATTATTATTGAATAATTATTTTTCAGAATAATTATTGCTATTTTCCAGAAACTTAGACTTCTTTCAATATAACCTCTTCTGACTGAGGCCTGGGAGTAGAACTAATTTATGAGGAATGACCCTTTCAGTACTAAGGGGTATTTACAAGGATCTTTTTGGTTTTTTGGTACCAGGAATCAAACTCAAGACCTTATGCTTGCTAGGCAGGCACTGTGCCAGTGAACTAAATCCTCAGCCTTACAAGTATCTCTTGATGTGAAGAAATGTCATGCTGAAAGTCTTATTACAAAAGGAAAGTCTGTGTAGTTAATCTTATCATAAGCCCACCTTATATTTATTCATTTGTTCAACAAACACTTAAGTAAAATATTATGCTGAAATCCATTTTAGAAATAGGACTTAGTGCTGAACACTTACCATTCTACAGAGCATAAATTCCTTTGGTGGGTGGGTATAGAGATTAATACATAATCTTAAACTTTTTAAACAATTGTTCTGTTATTTTTTTGAGATAGGTTCTTGCTATTTTGCCCAGGTTGGCCTCCAACTGCTGGGCTCAAGGAATCCATTGCCTCAGTCTCTCAAGTGCTAAGACTGCAGGCTCAGGTCACATGCCTGGCTGTGTAGTTTAAAATTGTAATGAGTGGTTTGAAGAAGACAGAGCAAAGTAGCAGTACATATAGTGATTGGGGAGAGGAGTTGATTTGGTCAGGGAAGGCCTCTCTGATGATTCGCTATTTGGGGAAGACAAAAACACTTGAATGTGGAGAAGGAAGCAACTGTGGAGCATCCCAGGTAAACATCACCGCAAGCAGCGGTCATGAAGGAGACAGAGAGAGGCAGCTGTGTCTGCAGCACACTCTAGGGAAAGTTCAGCAAGAAATGGGGGGTGATGCTGAGGGTTCTGGCACATGACTGAAATCCCATCAGTCTGGGGTGCTGAAGCAGGAGTATCACAAGTTTAAGCCCAGCCTGGGGCAACTGAATGACTTAGTGAGACCCATCTCAAAATTTAAAAACTGAATGAGGAATGCAGCTGAATCAAAAGGTACTGAGATCAACCCCCAGGACCATGAAGGAAAACAACAAAAAGAGAGAGAATAAGGGTGAAAAGTAGAGACTGGGTCACATAGGACCTTGTAGATCATGCAAAAGGCATTGGATTTTATTCTTTATTCACTCACAGGGAAGAATGTGTCTTTTGCAGTGAAAATGGTTTACATTATAGGAAGGCCATTCCAACTACAGTGCAGGACCAATCACAGGACAGAGTGGAAGCTACAGTAGTAGCCCCAGTGACATTGATGGCATCTGTCCCTAAAGAAGCAGGGGTAAAGGTGATGAGAAGTGCTAAGACTTGGATTGGATTTTATGGGGAAAGAGTTAAGGACTTGCTAATGGATTAGATGTTGAGGTCCAGCGAAGGAGAAGCATCAAAGTTGCCTGTGAAGTTTGAGACCTGAACTGCCAGATGAAGAGATGCCGTTAGCTGAGATCAAAACCGAAGGGCCAGGTTTGTTGACCGTATAAGACAGAGATGATCGTTCATGATCCTGGCAAATACGTTGAATAACAATGCCTGGGCCGGGCGTGGTGGCGCATGCCTTTAATCCCCGCACTAGGGAGGCTGAGGTAGGAGGAGCGTTGTGAGTTCGAGGCCGGCTTGGGCTACAACGAGAGCGCAAGGCCGGCCTGAGCTACATAGTGCGACCCTGCCTCAAAAAAACCAGGGCTGGGGAGTTTGACTCAGCGGCTTAAGCGCCTGCCCTGGCAAGCACAAGGTTGTGAGTTCAATCCCCAGTGCCGCAAAAAAAAAAAAAAAAAAAAAAAAAAACAATGCCTGGAATCCCAGCACTTGGGAGGCTGTAGCAAGAGGATCACAGAGAATTTGAGGCCAGTTTGTTTTACATAGTGAGTTCAAGACCAGCCTGAACTACATAGTGAGACCCTGTCTCAAAAAAACTAAAAAAATAAATAAATAAAATAGCCAGGCATGGTGGTGCACACCTCACCTGTAATTCCAGGACTCAGGAGGTTGAGGTAGGAGGATTGCCATGAGTTCAAGTTCAGCCTGGACTACATAATGAGGTTGTCTCAAAAAATAAAACAAAAAATTAATTAAAATAAAAGTAAAATGTCCTCCCCCCCATTCTCATATTTGGAGGTGGGGCCTGGTTAGAAGGGACTGATCACTGTGGGTGTGACTTAGATGAGTGTATTCTTGTCCTTGGGTCCTCCCTTCTCTCTCCCTGCTGGTCATCATGATGGGAGCAGCTTTCCTTTGCCACTGGGCCCTTCCACCATACATTCTCTGCCCCAGAACCACCAGCCAACTGTGGACTGAGCCCACTGGAACTGTGAGCCAAAATAAACCTCTTCTTTAAGTTGTGGGTGTCAGGTATTTTGTCTCAGAGACAAGAAAGTGACTAAGACATATGAGAATCACCCATTTAGAGCTGGTGTTTATGTACTAGAGACACGCGGAGCTCTCTAATCAAGTCATGATAGAAAAAGAGCACTGAGGACTATGCCTTGCAGCTCTCCAACACACATACTTAGGGATATGTAAGTGCAAGAAAACTGTGTCCCAATATAAATATAATCAAATGTCTCTGTGTGTCAAGATTCTGAGTGGCAAGTAACAGGAAACAACTGTGACCATTTTGGTTAAGAGTTTATTGAAAAGATGTTGAGTAGCTCATGCAATCATTAAGTCTGGTGAATCAAGTTTAGAAAATGGGCAGAAGTGCACACACCTGAAATCCCAGCATTTGGGAGGCTAAGGCAGAAGGATTGCTGCAAGTTTGAAGCCAGCCTGAAGTACAGAGCAAGTCTCAAAAAAAAAAAAAAAAAAAAAAAAAAAAAAAAAAGGCAGAAACCAAAGGAAACAGTATTTGTATCTCATTCATCATAATGGTGTCTTTTCAATCAATGGTGCAGGTCAGTTGGAGATCCACATACTGAAAACAGAATAGAAGTCTGGAGATATAGTTCAGATGGGAAAGGGCATACTTAGTATATGCATGACCAAGGGTTCAATCTTCAGCAACCCAAAACACCACCTTGATCTCTGTCTTATACTGTACTTTATTCAGTTTTATTTTATTTTTTTAATATGAGGTCTCATCATGTTACCTAGGTTGGTCTCAAACTTGTGGGCTCAAGTGATCCTCCCACCTCAGCCTTCCAATCATTGGAGGTTACAGGTGTCCATCATAGTGCCTGGCGAACAAAGCTTTATTAAAGTCAACATTTAAAGACTGAGAAGAGAGGCTGGGTATGTAGCTCAGTGCTTGGCTAGCACATGCAAGGCTGTGAGTTTGTTCCGTAGAACTGCAAAAAGAAAAAAGAAAGGCTGAAATGTTTCACAATAGAAGATAATATTTTTAATACATATATGTGCCAGGGGACTTACAGACAGAATTTATAAAATATCTCTACAAATCTGTAAGACTGACAACCCCATTTAAAAATAGACAGGAAGCTTGAATAACAACTTCATCAAACAGGGTATCTGAATGACCCATCAGCATATTAAAAAGTATTCAAAATCATTAATCATCAGAGACAGGCAAATGGAAACCAATGTGAGATTCCACTACAACAATGCCAAGTAGCTAAAAATAAATGGACTCATAATACGAAGTTTTGGTAGGATGTGGAGTGGAACCCACACATTGCTGGTGGGAGTCTGGATTAGTATTATCACTTTGGAAAACCATTTGGGAGTCCTTACTAAAGCTAAATATGGGCATACTGATGACCCAGCAATTCTACTCATGGGGTACAGTAGCCCCCTTAGTTGTAGTTTTCTTTTCTGTGGTTTCAATTATCATGATCAACTGTGGTTTGAAAATATTAAATGGAAAACTCCAAAAATAAACAATGTATAAGTTTTTGATTGTGTGCCATCCTGAGCAACCTTATGAAATCTTGTGCTGTCCCACTCTGTCCAGCCTGAGCTGTGAATAGTGTCTTTGTCCAGAGCATCCACATTCTATACCCTACCCAAACATTAGTCACTTAGTTATCAAATTGGTATCACAGTACTTGTGTTTAAGTAAATCTCTTTTTTGGCTTTTTGACATAGGGCTTTGTCAAAGATAGTGGGACCTTTAAGAGGTAGGGAATAGTGGGAGGTCTTTAAGACACTGCGGGTATGGCCTTGAAGGTGATCGTGGGAACCCAGTCCCTTCCTCTAAGTCTTTCACTTCTTGGATATGAGATTGGAGAGTGATTTTGCTCTACCACACACCCCCTCCATGATGAGCACCATAGACCCTTAGGTTCTGTACTCTCTCAGGTATCAGGCATTGACTGAGGAGGGTCTTGGAATATATCACCTTGGATAATGGAGGACTACTATATAGTCAAGAGGAATGAGTCTACAAAAGATACCTACAAGTATGGTTAGAGAAAAAAGGTTGAAGGGAGGAGGGGGAAAGGGGAAAACCATTGAAAAATGGAAGAAAAGAAAAAGGAAGAGGAAAAAAGGAGAAAAATTAAGATATATTATGTACAGGTACAAATTACCTATGATGAATGTGAATACTATGTATGGCAAATATGTACTAACAAAAAGTAAAAAAAAAAATTAAGCCAAATGGTGACATATTTACCAACAGGAAAAGGACATCTTGTAGTATGTTCACACAAGAAAATAATAGATAGTAATGAAAAGGAATGAACTGGGATCCAGAGACTGCAGTTCAGTGGGAGATGGCATGCTTAGCATGCATGAGTCCCTGTGTTCAACCTCAGCAATAAAAAATAAAATTAGAGAGAATGAGAAATGATCACCTTCACAGGAAGAATTTCAGACATAATGTTGAGTAAAAAAAAAAATTGAGTTTAAGGAGTTACACACAAGTAAGTAATATATAATTCCATCCTATTAAGTTGAAAGAGATATAATCTACAGCATTAGCGGTCAAACTAATAGTTACTTCATGGTGACAGAGGTTTATCAGCTAAGAGAAAGTGCTAGAGTGCTGGGCATTTACTATGTAGATGTGGTATTTGATTTAAGGGACAGTTACATGGGCATATATGTAACAATTAAGTGGAAGAGTATTACAGAGATGGTGACAAAGTCCTTAGTATTTGTTATTTTTTATCTTTTTTTTTTTTGAGACAGGGTCTCAATATGTGTAGTTCAGGCTGGTCTTGAGCTCACTGTGTAGACATGGCTGGCCTTAAACTTGAGGCAACTCTCCTGCCTTCACCTTCCAAGTGCTAATGTTATAGGTGTAGGCCACCAGGTCCAGCCATTTTATACTTCACGTGTAAGTTGTATTTCAACTTTTTAAAAAATTGGGCTGATACTGTAACAGGAGTTAGTGAGACAGTCATTAGAATTCTATTAGACAGTAAGGAAAGCAGGCCCAAAATAGAGTTGAGAAACTTAAAATGAAGTCTGCTGAATCATAACCCTCCAGGGATCTTACAAGAACATGTGACAGGTGTCCTTTGGCTGTGTGGGACCTCCCCAGAGTATGATCAGCAGGCCACTGGCTTAAGGGCACATGGGCCCTGTACTAGATAGATTAGACCCTGAAAAGTATGTAGTCTTCCCTAGGGTAGATAGTATACTGCTTACCTAATGGCCCAAGCTCCTTTCTAAATCCCTTAAAAATCCATAAACAAAGAGCCCTCAGGGAAATCCTATTCATAATCCCCTCCCAGCTAGTAGGAGCTTTACTTCCTTGCCTTTCTATCTTTTACTTTCTTGCCTTTCTATCTTTTAAGTAAATTCACTTGCACCCTAACTTCTGCATTCATGGTTTCATTCTTTGTCATAATAGGACATGACTCCAGCATTCTGGTAACAGTATTCTACCTTAAAACAATAGTGTGTGTGTGTGTGTGTGTGTGTGTGTGTGTACGCAGTACTGGGAACTGAACTCAAGGTCTTCACACAGACTTACAGCTTTAGCACTGTCTTACTTACTTTTCTGTTGCTGGGACAAAATATCTGACACCCACAAGTTAAAGGAAGAAAGGTTTATTTAGCTCACAATCTTTACAGCTTTCAGTCCACAGCTGACTGGCTCCAAGGTAGGGTAGCATGGCAGAGGAGAAACAGTCCACGGCAGAGCAGGCAGGAGGTAGAACCAAGCAGCAGCTTGCCTTCTATTTCCCTTTATTTTCCATCCAGGCTACAAGGCTATCGGTTGGTACCACCCACAGCCAGGGTGGGCCTTCTATTATCTACATGGAGAACTATGCTAAACCAATTTAGTTATCACACATCCTTAACCCCACTAACACATAACCCAGATTCAGCCACCGGCAAAAACAAGAACAAAAAAACCATCTAAGAACACATAAGGCTTTTGGGAGACATCTAGGTATAAGCCATAACAAGCACTTTTGAAAAATTTATTGAAATGAGACCTCAGTTACTAGGTCACCCACTAGGTTTTATACGAAGTTAGCTTAATTCACATGTCAGGCCAACTCTAAGGTGGCCTCGATGACAGCTGCCTGCTGGTATTCCTGCCTTTATGAAAGACCGTCCTGTTGAGTGTGACTCGCTTCTATCCAACAGAACACAGCCAGACTTGGGTTACAAAGGGCTGTGAATGAGCTCTTGCTGACAGCCTCTCTTGCCCTCTTGGCTTGCCTGCTTTCATAAGGCAAGCTGCCACATAGGAGTGGCCCACATGGCAAAGAACTGACTGCAGTCTCCAGAAACCTGCCAGTGTGAGACAGAAGCCCTCATTCAAACAGCAGTGAGGATGCGAGCCTTGCCAACAAACATGAGTGCGAGCCGGAGTCTTCTACAGCTGACCTTTCACTTCTGACACCAGGAATGCAGCCTGTCAGAGGCCCTAAAGACCCCTGCTTGGATTCCTTCCACAGAAGCTATTGGTTACTGTAATTAGGTGAACATTTATGAGAAATTGCTACACAGCAACCCATCACTACAATCAAGGTGTCAATCTTCCAAGCGTTAACAATATGAGATGATCAGGGTGTGATGGTGGATTGACTGTGTCAATCTGAGCAGAAGCTCAACTAGATTGGCTCAGCAATTCCATACCCTAGGGTGTAGAAGACCCACCCTAGGGCGGCTTGGTGGCCAGATGGCGTAAAGGGGAAATCAGAAGGACAAATCCGCTTCTGTTTCTTTGGAGGAGCCCCAGTCTTCACCTTCACCTTGGATGACATCTCCTGGCTTCCAGCACAGACTCTTTGGCTTGTGTCGCAGACCTATCGGCCTCCCGACATGGACTCACACAGGACACTGCCGTGAGCTCCAGACCTTCGACTCAATCCTTTGGTCTCCAGCGCAGACACCCTCCGCCCTCTTCCTCACCTGACTCTGTGGGCAGCCATCGAAAGCCGATCTTGCAAATTCTTACACACTCGTGTTATATCTGTTTCTCTAGTGAACAATGACTGATACAGATTTTGGTACTGGGAGCAGGGCATGTAGCAATGTCTCTTCTAAGGCAAAAAAAAAAAAAAAAGTTGTTACACCTGGTTTTCCCTACAACCAAAAAAAGAGGCACAATGCCTAGTGGGCCTATTTGGAGTTTGGAGGCAACACATTCCTCAGTTAGGTGTCTTCCTCTGGCTCATTTACCGACCGAGTGACTCAGAAAGCTGCTAGTTTTAAGTGGGGCCCAGGATAAGACTCTGCAACAGGTCCAGGCCGCTGTGGCCCTCGGGCCATATGGTGCAGCAGATCCAATGGTACTTATGGTGTCAGTGGCAGGTAGAGATGCTGTTTGGAGTCTCTGGTAGGCCCCCATAGGTGAATTGCTGCAGAGGCCTTTAGGATTTTGGAACAAGTTTCTGCTATCATTTACAAACACCCACTCTCTTTGAAAAACAGCTCTTGATTTGCTACTGGGCCTTAGAGGAAACAGAATGCTTGGCAATGGGATACCAAATCACCCTTACCATGACCTGGGTATCATCTGATCCAGTGAGTCATAAGGTTGGACACCCTCAACAACAGTCTATCATTAAATGGAAATGGTACACGTTATCGAGCCAGGGCAGGTCCAGAGGGTACAAGTAAACTACATGAAGTTGCCCAGATGCCCATGGCTCCTACTCCTGCCATATTCTGTTCTGCTTCCCAGCATGCACTTGTGGCCTTGTGGGGTATACTATATGATCAGCTATCAGAAGAAGGGTAGGGCCTCGCTTTCGGATGGTTCTGCACATTATGCAGGCATCACCCACAAGTGGACAGCTGCAGCATTACAGCCCCTTTCCAGGACACCCCTGAAGGACAGTGCTGAAGGGAAGTCATCAAAGTCGGCAGAACTTCGGACAGCACACCTAGTAGCACATTTTGCCTGGAAGGAGAAATGGCCAGATGTATGACTGGCTGGATGCTCAGAAACTTGAAAGGAACATAACTGGAAAATTGGTGACAAAGATATTTGGGAAGAAGTATATGGGTAGACCTCTCCATATGGGCAAAGGATGTAAAAATATTTGTTTCTCATGTAAGTGCTCACCAAAAGGTGACCTCAGCAGAAAAGCACTTCTGTAATCAAGTGGTTAAGATGACCCATTTTGTAAATAGTGGCCAATCTTCTCCTTCAGCCACCCCTGTCATTGCCCAGTGGGATCAGGAATATAGTGGTCAGGGTGGCAGGGATGGAGATTATGCATGGGCTTAGCAACACGGATTCCCACTCACCAGGGCTGATCTGGCTACAGCCACTGCTGAATGCTCAACATGCCAGCAGCACAGTTTAGCTCAGAGCTCCCAATACTGCAATATCTCCCTGCGACCTAGTGGCAGGTTGATTATACTGGACCCTTATATTGGACTCTGATTTTTCCTCCGTGGCATACTTACTCTGGATGTGGATTTGCCCTCCCTGAACATAATACTTCTGCCAAAACTACCATATGTGGACTCACAGAATGCCTTATCCACTATCATGCAATTCCACACAGCACTGCCTCTGCTGTAGTCAGGGTTTACAAGGGAAAAGGTGTAATTCAGAACACATAATTTATAGGATTATTTTATAATATTCACCCAAAGAGTCAAATGCAAGAGGGTGCAAGAGATCTGTCCACACACTAGAGACCCAAAGAATCCTGCTGGGCCTTAGATCCCATAGCAAAATTCTATACTAGTCCAGCTGAAGACCTACAGCCCTTGGCAGTGTCCTCCACAAATCTAAGTGGAGGCCTACAGCCCACGACAATGTCTTATGCAAGTCTGTATCAAGGATCTGCACTGGGAAGGCCCAAATGTCAGCAGTGAAAGCTAGGAAGTCTGCAGCAGTGGGATGAAGGATTTGTGCCAGCAGGTTGAGGGACCTGCATTGGAGCCAGGAAATGATGCTCAAGATAAGGACCAGAGCTCTCCTGAAAAAAACCACAGCCATCCTCAGGAAAAGTGAGGATCCAAGCTCCTCCGATGATGAGAACAGCCGAGTTCACAACAGGAAAGCCAGCGTGACATGTTTCTCCAGAAGAATCAATAGCGCACCATCTTCCCCTCCAGTTCTCCTTTTATGTTGTGGGCAACAATCCTCAGGTGGGCCTTCCACATCCGGTTCAGTTCAGCTGGGTGTTCCAAGTTTAACATTAATCTACCACAGCCTCTGACCAAGCAACACATTTTACGGTCAAAGAAGTGAGGTAATGGCCTCATGCTCATAGAATTCACTGGTATGACCACGTTCCTCACCATGCAGAAGTGGCTGGGTTGATAGAAAGGAGAATGGTCTTTTGAAGACAGTTACAGTACCAGCTAGGTGGCAGTAGGTTGCAGGCCTGGGGCAAGGTTCTTTGAATCAGCGTCCACTATATGGTACTGTCTCCCCTAGCCAGGATTCATGGGTCCAGGATCAGGGGGTGGAAGTGGGAATGTTACCACTCACCTTTACTCCCAGTGACTCACCAGCAAACTTTTGCTTCCTGTTCTTCTGACCTTCTGTTCTGCTGGGTTAGAAGTCTCAGTTCCAGAGAGGGGAAGGCTTGTACCAGGAAGCAAAAGATACCACTGAACTGGAAGCTAAGACTTCCCCCTGGTCATTTTGGTTTCCCAGTGCCTCTGAGGAAACAAGCTAAAAAGGAAGTCACAGTGTTGTCAGCAGCGATTGACTGAGACTATCAAGGGGAAATTGGCTTACTACTCCATAATGGAGCAAAGGAAGAGTATAGGTGGGGTGCAGGAGATTCCTTAGGATGCCTCCTAGTACTATCGTGCCCAGGTTTTTTTTGTTCATTTGTTTTAATCTTTTAAAAATTTTGGGGGCTGGGGATATAGCTCAGCAGGTGGATCACAGTGAATTCAAGACCAGGCTGGACTATACAGTTTAAGGCCAACTACATAGTGAAACTGTCTAAAATAACAAAAACAAAACAAAATAAACAGAATAAGTGTTCCCATAGGCTAAGCAGAGTTTTTTTCTGTTTCTTTTTTTTATAGTGTTGGGAATTAAATCCAGGACTTTGCCTCTGTTAGGGAAGCATCTACCACTGAGCCACATCCCCTGCCCGAGGAGGTTGGTTTTACAGATAGAAAAGGGCTGAAGAATAGAGAAATAAAGAACAAAAGCAGTTTGATCATTTCAGAGTGAGCTTCCTTACAATAACATACCAGACTGGGTAGATAGAACAACAGAAAAATAGCTGATTGGTAAACATCAAGTTGTTTCAGGCATTTTGTTTTGTAAGGACTAAGGCACAGGCCACATCATTAACATGGTGACTCCAACAGGCTCGATTGGGAAATCTGACCACTGTTTCTCTTGATTTCCAGGAAGGTCAGACAATTTTGTCTCTTCTAGTGGAAGGCAGTATGACTTCAGGGCTCGGTCTAATCTGTGGGGGCTGATTTCAGGATCTGGGTGTAACACAGTGAACTGGAATTTTTATTTAATGAAGGATGAGTACTATATTTGATGAAAGGACCATTCAGGCTTAAGAGTATAACACACATTAAATGAAAATGCTTATGTTGTTTTTACTTTAGTAACTCATAAATCTGAATTTTTATGTGTATGAGTGCATATGTATTTTGAAACAGGGCCTCACTAGATTGTCCAGGCTGGGTTTGAACTCATACACTTCCCACTTCTGCCTCAAGAATGTTGGAATTATAGGTATGTGCCACTGCACCCTGACCCTCTGGTCTTCTGTTACATTTTTAAAGTACTGTATTGGGCAAGTGGGCTAGGGTGTGGTGGTGTGCTCCTGTAATACCAGCTACTTGGGTGGGGCGCTGAGTCAAGAAGATTACAAATTCAAGGCAATTTAGCAAGATCTTGTGTCATAATAAAAATAAAAATAAAAAAGAATAAAAGAACTGGGGATGGCAGCTCAACGTGAAGGCCCTGGGTTCATTGGGGGGAAAAAAAAAACAACTTCCGGTCTCCCAGAAGCTCCAACTATTACTTCTTACATGATACTGAACCAGCTAAGCAGGCACTCAGACCTATGGGGCTCACAAGCACAGCAGGGAACTGAGTTAAAAACTGCACTGGCCTTACGCCTATAATCCCAGCACTTGGGAGGCTGAGGAAGGAGGATTGCTGTGAATTTGAGGTCAGCCTTGGCTACACAGTGAATCCTAGGCAAGCCTGAATTTACACTGTTTTGGTCTCAAAGAGACTAAAAGAAAAAAAAAAAAAGTGCACCAGCCTTGAAGGCTATGGCCTTCCGATAACACAGCAGGATAGGCGGATGGGAAGACAGTCAGCCTTCAAGGACTGTGAGGCCCGCAGAAACGCCTGGAAGGCAGAGCCAGAACACCAAGATCCTTAAAAACAAACCCTCTCAGGCAGGGGAGTGATGTGCCGGTTCCAGGTGGCAAGGGACAAGTGCGTGGGTACAGTGGTCACCACGGTTATCTTTATTTTCATATGGTATGGCAGCGCAGTACCACTGCTTTTATACAGCTTAGGTTATACAGTTAGAGTCACTCACCTTTCATTTCCTTTTCTCCTCTTTGGCTTTGAGACAGGCTCTCACTATGGCCTTGAACTCTAGCTCCTCCTGCCTTGCTTTCCCAAGTACTGGCTTTATAGGCCTGTAATACTACACCTGGCATAGTTTTTTTTTTTTTTTTTTTAGTGTAAAAATCACATCCTGAGGTGGAGACTCACAATGGCAATGACTGTAATTCCAGGGTTTGGTGAGGGTAAAGTGGGACAATCTCAAATTCAAACCCAGCATGGGAAATTTAGTGAGTCCCTGTCTCAAAATCAGAAATCAAAGGCTGGGTGTGGTGGCGCATGCCTGTCATCCTGTCACTTGGGAGGTTGGGGCAGGAGGATGGCTGTGAGTTCGAGGCCAGCCTGAAGTGCATAGCAAAACCCTGTCTCAAAAAGACAAAAATAAATAAATAAGTACATAAATTTTAAAAATCCAAAAGGGCTGGGGCTATAGCACAGTGCGAGCTCCTGGGTTTGATCTTCAGTATCACAAAGACAAAAAAACAACATGAAAATAAAAAGGGGCTGGGAATGACGGTCAGTGTAAAGCCCTGAGGTTGAACTCCTAGCACTGGGGAAAACAAAATAAAAGCTAATGATGAGATGCATGTGACAAACAAAAAAAAGAAGGCTGTGTACTGCGAAGAGACCCGAGGAAGGAGAGCACGGTGAGGACTCCATCCCTGTGTGAGGACTTCAGAGCCGGGTCCCCCTGCCCTGCTGACGGGAGCCTGGGCTGTCTGGCGGCTACGTGGTTTTCACTCTGTTCTTGCGCCTAAGCCCGAAAGCCTTGTTCCTACGCCAAGGTGCTTCTGATTCTTCTGAATCCACGGAGTCGGTCACAATCCCCAAACACAAGGCAGGGAGTGCCCCACGCGTGAACAGGTCCTCCGGAACGCTCCCATACAGGGGACCGAACCAGCAAGTGCGCTAGCTACCACTGAACTACACCCCCGGCCCTCCAAACAAGTTTTGTGAATTTTGTTCGGTTTGCCACGCACTATGGACCTTGTGAATGAATTCTAGATTATAAATCCTCCCATTGTTTATAACACTGATCTGGGTAAAATGCCATCTGAATGATACATAAAGATACAGGTAGCATAGTGAGTTCAAGGCAGGCCTAAGCTACATAGCAAGACCCTGTCACACACAAACGAAAGATACCAGTGGAATCAGACATGGTGGTACACGCCTGTAATCCTAGCACTCTGGAGGCTGAGACAGGAGGATCACAAGTTTGGCCTCAGCCTGGGCAATTTAGCAACTTAGTGGGAATTTGTCTCAAAAACTGGGGTGGGGGAAGTGAGATGGAGCTGGGGATGTAGCTCAGCGCAAAGCCCCTGGGTTCAACCTCAGTAGTGAAATCGATATAAACAAATAAAAACAAGAAACAGAAACACATCTTCCCCCTTTAAGGAACAGGTCCAGGGCTGGGGCTGCAGACAGGCGACCCCAGGCTGGGGCCCCTGGCAGCAGCTGAAAGGAGGCATGGGCAGGGCTGCAGACAGCACTGGCCAGGCAAGGGTTCTGGGTTTGGAGATGTCTCAGCCATAGTAACTGGCCTGACCTCACTCTTCGCTCGCCCTGGCAAAGGTTTTATCTTTAACTGGGTCCTACACCCCGCTCCTTACTCGTGTGTGATATCTGAGTTGGAGTCCATGGTGGGTGTGTGTAAGGTCCTTGCAGAGCTGAAACCCGAGTCCCGCAGATGAGTCTCGCTTTCCAAATTCATCATCTCTGCTTTTCAGTCCTGATCTCGAAGCAGAGAGTATTGCAAGGGCCCGAAAGCTATTTCTGAAGGCTCCACTGCACTCCCAAATCAATGAGTACTAGATCTGTGCTCAAACTTGGGCCACTCACCGAGGGACTCTTAGCTCTGCCCTCGAATCTCAGAATCTCTGTTTTCTTCTCCATTTCTTACACACTGCATCTCTTAAATCTCCTCATGTTGTTCCCTTTGCTTCCTTATTCAAGCTTCATCATCTCCCACATGAAATACCAGCAAGAGCTACACCAACTATTTTTGTTCTGAGAGAGGGTCTTGCTATGTAGTTCAGGCTGGCCTCGACCTCAAGATTATTCTTCTGTCTTACCTCCCCAGCACTGGAATCACAAGCATGCACCACCATGCCTGGCTAGTTTCTTTGGGTTATAGGCATGCACCACCATTCCCGGCTAATTCTTTTAAAAATACAAATGTAATCTCACTCCTGCTAAAACTTTCCCTGGCCCTCCTTTTCACAAAAAGATAAAAGTAAGAATCTCTCAGAGTAGCTTCAGGTCTCAGCTTCTCTGAAAAACCCTTGTCTTATCTGACCACCCCCACAATTCTATCATCTGGTTTATTTCATGCATGGCTCTGAGGATGCTCTTAATTCCCGGCTCTCTGTTTCTTTGTGGACTCCTGATCTGTCCTCCCTCTCTCCTCCTGTGCGGTCTCTGTGGGTCACAGCGCAAAGCAACACACTGTGCCCACCTGCGCCCACCTGAGCACACGGTAGACATTTACTGAGCGACGGCTCTCGATCGCCTCTCCTGGCACTTCCGGCTTTCCTTCCGCACCTGCACCTCCCCACAACACTCTTTGTTGTCCACTCCGGAATTCTTTCCCCAAGTAAACATCAATTGTTTGTCTCTTCTTTTTTTCCTATTGTTCCCTCTTCTGTCCACTAACCAATTCCTAACTTTTCTACTGAAGTATTTATTTCTAAAGTCACTGCTTTTCGTTTTTTGGGGGAGGACAAGGTCTATGTAGTTCAGACTGGCCTCGAACTCCCTGTGTATTTCCAGGCTAACTTCAAATTTGTGATCCTCCTGCTTCAGCCTCCTGAAATGCTGCGATTTTTAAAATTTTAAACAGAAAAAAATAAGAAATTAAAGCACAACAGAATTTCACAATAGGCCAATAACAATAATCAACACATTGCATATTGTTATACTCACAGCAGTTGTTTAGGGTATAAGATATAGACATGAAACACTGCCCAGAAAATTATTAGCACAAAACTTTCCCCTCCATGAATCAAGAGAAACCAGCCATATGACCATCTTTTTTTTGTTATGACTGCTCTATCATTTTCAAAAAAACATTTTGCATTAAAAATGAAATCTGGAGACTCGGACCAAGAAGCAAATGAACTGCCCTCCGGGGTCCTGACCTTGGGACCCTGGAGGAGAAGGAGAAGGGCCCCTTGTGGGGCCCGAGCCACTCAGGCACCGATCAAGACGCAAATGAACTGCCTTCCGGGGTCCTGACCTCAGGACCCGGGAGAAGAATGAGAAGGGCCCCTTCAGGGGCCCGGCCCGCTGGGCCAGAGGGGCACCGGGTGCACGGGCTTGGAATCAGGGACAAATACACTCCCCCCCACCCCTGGTCAACAACCTGCCGTTTCGGAGGTCTGGCTAAATTGATAGCATCCAAGGAACATCAACCAACTTTTTGCTAGTATTGTTTAGTAGATATTACAGGCCTCTGGGCAGCAACCCGAGCATCCCTACGGAAGGCGACAGCAGGCAATGTAGCAAGTACGGGGGATTCTCTTCTGTCTTGTCTTTGAGGCCCAATATGGTTCTCCCTCTTTTGCGTTACTCTGATCATTGTTATTATTATTAATAAAATTTAAAAAAAATAAAAAAAAAATAAAAAATAAAATAAAAATGAAATCTGAAAATGACCCTGTGAAAACTACTTTTTATTCAAAATTCTTTTTAACTATCTTAACTAATTTTTTTATATATATAGATTTTCTTTCAATTCATCACACAAGTGCAACAATGCAATGGTTATATATGTGTGACTTATTTCATTCACTGAGAAGTATATTTTCAAGGCACATCCATTTAAGAGTAAAAATGTCTAATTTATCATTCTTTATAGCTGAGTAGTATTCCATTATATAGAAATACCACATCTTCTTTGTCCATTCCTCAGTCGAGGGGTATTTAGGTTGTTTCAAGATCTAGCTATTATGAACTGCGCTGCTATAAACGTAGGTGCACATATATCGCTGTGGTATGGTTTTTTTTAGCTCTTTTGGGAAGATACCCAGAAGGGGAATAGCTGGGTCAAACAGGACCTCCAATCTTAGCTTTCTGAGGAATTTCCACACTGACTTCCACAGTGGTTGCACCAGCCTGCATTCCCACGAACAGTGAAGAAGAGTTCCTTTTTCCCCACAGCCCCTCTAGCATTGTTATTGATTGACTTCTTAATACTAGCCACGGAATGCTCTGATTACAGGCCTGTGTCATCATGCCTGATTCTAAAGTTACCTTTTGTGTGAGCTCTACCTTTATCCCTTCTCCAAGTATATTACATATATGTAGTTTCTTAGGAATGCTTTTAGCAAGTAAGGTGGTACCGAGCATGTCCTACATACTAAATATTCTTCTGCTTTGCTGTCTAGCTGTCTCTCACTCTCATATTATGCAAGTGTGAAAACAAATTATCTGGAGTAACTATAAAACAAAAACCAGGGATGGGCCAGGCAAGGTGGTGCATGCCTGTAATCCTAGCACTCAGGAAGCTGAGACAGGAGGATTGCCATAATTTCTAAACTAGCCTGGACTACATAGTAAGTTCAAGACCAGCCTGAACTACACAGGGAGACCCTGTCTCAAAAAACTAACCCAACCAAACAACCTCCCCTCCCCGACAAAATCAAAACCTTAGAAATTTGATGTCTATCCCTCTCTCTGCCCCCAGGGTCTGCCACGTTGCCCAGGCTGGCCTTAAACCTGAGATCTTTATGCCTCAACCTTTTGAGCCCTGAGATTACAGGCTTTGTCACGAAACCCAGCTCTTCTTTTTCATGGCTTTCTGAGATGTCTGGCAGAGTACAGCATGAGCTGGTCTCTTTTTCTTTAATTCATAAAGAACATCTTTAGTACATATCTTTATCAGCAACTTTCAGGAACCACAGCCTTACTATAGTACTGATTTCTCTAGAGCTTATACCTTCAATTTATTTATTGATTTTTTTTTCCTGGGGATTGAACCTAGGGCCTGTGCACTGAGCTACATCCACAGACATTTTATTTTTTGAGGCAGAGTCTCCCGAGGATTTACATATATATACTTTATAAATACATAACTTGTCTTAAAAAAAGAATTTTGGGCTTTGGTTAAAGTAACTTTCCCCTAGTTGACCTGCCCCCTCCTCCCCACATTTACCGGTGTTGACAGTTTGGAATGTAGAACGTGATGTAATTTTAAAAGGGAGTAAGAATTTTGCTGTGGGCAAAGAAGGCAACTTAATTCCTGGTGCAACCCAAGTGATAAATTAAGAGCTAGAAACATAGCCTGGAGGGTAAATTATGGCCCAAACAGCCTTTGCTAAAATCCTAGTGGCTACCGGTGGCTTCTTTGAGGGGTCCCAAAGCCCCGTTTGCTAAAAGTAAAATTAGCTCTTGTTCCAGAATTCGCGGACGTGGGGGCGCACGCCTGTAATCCCAGCACTCGGGACGCTGAGAAAGGATCGTTGCACGTTCGAGACCAGCATGGGCTACAAAGTGAGCTCAAGGCCGGCCCGAACTGCATAGTGAGAACCTGTCTCAAAGAAGACAAACAAACAGAATTCACAGTCATCCCAGTCCTACCCTGCAAATGTATTCACCCAACGAACTTGTGAGGAGCCAAGGTAAACGCACCAGGACCACGCGCGGCCAAGCGGCGGGAAAGAGGGTCCCCTCATTGGCAGCGCTCCGCCGCCTGGGTGCCAGCTTCTGCGCCGTGCACCCGCTCGCTGCCCAGCGTGCAAGTCCATTGCCGACGCCGCAGGCGCCGCTCCCGCTTCCCGGAGAGCACGTGCCGGCCGAGGGACACAGTACCCCAGGCACCGACCCGCCCGGCCGGCCGGGGACAGCACGTGGTGCACGCGTTGGGACGCCGGCCCTGCTAGCGCTGCCGCGGGCTGCGAGAAAGGCGGGTCCTCCAAAGCGCCGGAAGCAGTCCCGCACGAGTTCTAGGACCTGTCCGGGCTGCACCTCCTCCGCTGGACGGAGAGCATGCCCGCCCTAGGAACAACCAGCGTGCCACCTGAAGCCTCCCAGACCGCTCCCACCCATCACCCGACACCTCGGGTGGAAGCGTGAGACAAATCCAGTTGATATTGCAGGCCTGCTGCCACCTCCTGAACTACGTTTCCCATGAAGCCCTGCGGCGCCGCGTGGCTGGTGCGCAGGCGCGCGCATAGCGTACGTGGTGACGTCAGCGGTTCTAGAACGTTGCTGTGGTAGCGCACGGGCGCCATGTTAGGACGAAGGGGAAGGAGGAGAAGCGCTTAAAGCGGCGGGAGCGGGCGCGGGAGTGGGGTTGGACCCACGGCTGAGGCAGGCTCCCCCTCCCTCCCGCCTCAGTGGATCATGCCCAGGGCGGCAGCGGCGGCGGCAGCGGTTGCGGGGGGGAAGTGACTAGGCGGTGCCGGCGCCGGAGACGATGCCGTTGTAAGTGATTTGTATTCTGTTTTCTCTCGCACGCCGGCCGGGCCTTGGCGGGGTGTCGGAGAAGGGGGAGGGGTGGCGCGCGAGCGGGGCGCTCGCCCGTGGGGCGGCGGGCTGGACGGCGGCCCTTGCAGTCCCCTCTGCGTCGGTGCTCGCGTCCCTCACCCTTTCCTGGCCGGCTCGGCAGCCGTCGGGCCGGGGGCTTCCCCTTCCGGAAGGACCCGGCATCCTCCAGCCCGGCTACTCCCGCGTCTCAGACCGGTGGGAAAGCTAAAAACAAAAGCAGAAAACTGCCCGGAGACCAAACAGTGCCCGGCGGCGGGGACGAGGACCCAGCTTCTCGTGGGCTCCGCACCCGGGCTGGGGCTCTCCCGCTCGCCTCAGGGCCTGGCGCGGGGCTGCGAGCCGGGTCTCCTCCGCGCGGACCGTGTCCTGCCGGTTTTCGAGATGCTCCTGTTGTGCGCGGGAGCCTCCCCACTTCCGCTTCCCTTGCCGAATGGACTTCAGCACCAGGAGAGCCCCGTTTTGAGCGTTGAGCCTAGTTCGTTGGGTCCCCCTCGTCCCACCTCGTCCCGCGTCTTCCGCAGCCCTCCCCGGCGTCCCTCCTCGGAAAGGAGTCACTTAGGTGTCGCGCTCTATGTCTAGTTTTGATGGGGTAGCCGGGTTTGATTCTGCGTCCTTCTCCCTCCATCTCTAGTGTGTTTTGTTTTGTGGGCTTAGGCTTGCTAAGCCCGACAGGCCGGTGTCATTCACTCTTTTTCTTAGGAGATCTTTTAAGAGTTTTCTTCTCACTCCCGTGTGTAAGAATGAGATGTTAGTTTGAGAAATCAGTGGTAGGAAGAAAAAATAGGTTACAGCTTTTAGTTAGCTTAAATTCTGCAGTGTGGAGGCCTAAACTGTGAGACTGCATTTCTTTCGTGTTTGAAAATTGAAATGTGACAGTTCCCCTTTCAGAGAAGCACAGAGGTGTTTTTTCTTTTCTTTTCTTTTTTTTTCAATCTTTGTAGTCGCAAAAGGAAGCTTGTAACTGGCAGTTTTGATTAAACCCAAGATGTTTTGTGACTTGTAGACAACTAATTTAGTGACCTTTTAAAAAGCCTAAGCTTTTAAAGTTTATTTCTTGCAAATATAGTTGATAATAATGTGACATACATTTGTCCGTATGTTTCTCTACAGGTGAGACTTTGACATGGGTCTAATGACATATCAAGTTTTATATAATTAAAAATGAATTTCGTGACTTAATCCTTTCTCGTACCCTAGCTTCACTCACTCATCCTAGACTTTTTTTTTTTTTCCTGGTACCGGGGTTCAATCTCACAGCCTCGCGCCTGCCAGGCAGTTGCTTAGGCCACTGAGCTAAATCTTCGGCCTCATCCCAGGCATTTGTTTACAAACCTGTCAGTTTATTATTTCTGTAGTGAAAACTTCTTAGCTTAATTAATTACCATATAGACAAAGATTTAAAATCTGTAGGGTTGATTTGTCCATTCGGGGAATGGTGGAAAGAAGCACTAGGAGAAGAGTCTAAAGATTTTTGTGGTGTTTTCAGTAGTAATTCAAATAAATCTACGTGTTGAGAAGTGGGGACATACAGTTCAGTGGTAGACCGTTTGCCAGGTGCGGAGACCCTGGTTCAATACCCAGTGTCTTCCATCCTTGTTCAATTTAAATGTTTAATTAAAGTAATGTCATGTGATGACATTGTCTTGATTCACTTTGCAGGGAGTGGCTTTTTGAGACAGGGTCTCGATATGTAGCCCAGGCTGACCTTGAACTCACAACCATCCTCACGCCTCAGCCTCCCGAGTGCTGGGATTAAGGCTTGCTCCACCACACTGTCTTCACTCACTTTTTATTTCCGTTTTTTGTAAAGAGATTTCTTATAATTCTGTCAGCATTAAAAATGACTGGAAATGTACATTGTAAAGAAAAGGTTAGCCAGGTGAGGTGGCCCAGGTCCATAGTCCCAGCACTTTGGAGACTCACTGAGACAGGAGGATTAATGAGAGTTCTGGCCATCCCGAACTATAGCGAGAACCTGTCTTAAGAAAATAGAAACAGAAAAACCATAATGGAAAAGGAAGAAAAGGCGTTAGTGAAGAAATAGTATTAAAAATTCATCTTTTTTGATAGAATTAAAAGTGTTCTTACACCTATTTTTTTCCAGCTTTTTGGGGGAGGAAGGTATAAATTTCCATTACATTTTCCAGCACGTGTACTAAAGTTGAACTGATGCAGAGAAGATGGGCATGGTTCTTGCACACATGGAAGATAAACTTTCAATACAGAAAATGCTTCAGATTCCTTGGGAGTTAGTTCTGATGTATAGAACAGAAGAGTTAAGATAGATTTCCACAGAGATACCGCTTTCTCTATGTGTTTATTGAGATTTGAACTGTATAGCCAGTTTTCTGTTAATTTTGTCTGACCTTTCTAACCATAAATATACTATTATTGTTTTAAAATAATAGTAGAAAAGTTAGAGACCGATGAACCTTGCCTGTCTTTCTTGTTAACTGACTTTTGTTTAACTTTTTTTCCTGGGGTACTGTGGGTTGAACTGTGGGACTCCAGAATGTTCAGCACAGGCTTGACCACTGCACAGCACCTGAGCTCACTTTCTTTGTTTTTCACGTTCTAGAGTCACATTGTCATTAAGTTTGTTTCTTCGATGCACTTGTTGAATTGTGATTTACTTTTTCTTTTTCTTTAATAATTTTGCATGCCAGAGATGAGTCCAGGACCTTGCACATGATAGGCAAGTGTTCTACCAGAGTTACAGCCCCAGCACATTTCCTAGCTGTTTGTTCTTGACTTCCAGTTTTGAGTTTTGTTGTGTAAAATTTGGATGAGTGGATCCTGTATGAGAGTGGATTAAACTGTTGCATAACATTGTGATCAAATGTCTGTATATTTTGTTTAAACTTCATATACAGTTGCATATAGAATTTGGGTGATATTGCTGTGCTTTAAAAGCCATGGTGGTGAAACTTTCAAAAGTTTTGATAGTTTTAAGATCCATTAATAGAGTACCTTACTTGAGTAAATACTGTTGACATTTAGGCCAACTAATTGCTTTCAGGGTACTGTCCCATATACTGTGGGCTGTTTAACAGTATCCCTGTACTTGTGTTACTAGATACTGGGAACCTCACAAGCCATTTCCAGATTTTGCCAGGCGTATCCTATGGAACAAAATCTTTTGGTTGAGAACCACTGCATTAAGACAAAGTATGAAAATTACATTGTATTCCTGCCCTATTCTGTGTTGGTCAGATCATTATTTGCATTAGCTCAGTTCTGGCTGTCACGCTTAAAATCAGAGAGGAGAATAACCAGTATCAGTGACGTAGTATTTGTGCCGTGTTCGAATAATATTGTTGAAATTAGTGGAAGAAGAAATATTTAAGAAGACTTAGAGAAGCCAGTAACTTTCCTCTCAAATACTTGTGAGGGCTGTTGGGAGAAAGAGAATTTTGTTAGTCATAAAAGGTGGAACTGGGACCTCCTGGTTGATGATAATGCTAAGTAGCAGTGGTTCTCACAGTGAGATCTGTGGATATTTGAGGGGAAGAAGAGTTGTCATTAGGATCGATTCATTCATTTATTTTTTGAGACAGAGTCTTGCTATGTAGTTCAGGCTGGCCTTGAGAACTCATTAAGTAGCCCCATCTGGTTTAGAACTCACAGATCCTTCTGCCTTAGCTTCCCCTAGTGCTGGGATTACGGGCATGAGCCACCACTCCAGGTTGGTAGTTGTCTTATTGAGTCTGGTGTATTTCACTTCACATGATGATCTCCAGTTCCATCCATTTTTGTGGAAACAACATAATTTCGTTCTGAGTAATACTCGATTGCATATGTATACACATTTATCCATTCATCTGTTGATTGCACCTAGGCAGATTCCACAGCTTGGAGAATTTGACTCAGATTTTAAGGTTTGGAGATTTTGTAGTGACTTGCAGGTAGCCTAGTAAATGTCGGCCTTGGTTTTGGTATGCTGTGTTTTAAGCATGATTTTAGTTCATGCCTTTTTTTTTTCTTCCCTTGGGCACTGGAGATTGAACTCAGAACCTTCACACTGAGCCATATCCTCAACCTTTTTAAAAATTTTAGACCAGATCTCACTAAGTCATTAAGTTGCCCTGGCTGGGCTTGAACTTGCAGTCCTTCTGGCTCAGCTTTGAAAGTGCTGTACCACCACACCTGGCTGACTGTTCATGCATGATTTTTTTTATATAGAACTTGAGAGGGGTGGATAGTAGAATAGTGGAATTGAGTATAGGAGCCTATTTAAATCCTATCCCCTGATCTCTGGAAACCCCTCCTCCCCAGCTTGATAACTTAAAATGTTTTATTATTGGAACATTCTGTTCTTGGTAACTAAGTCAATTTTATGTCTATGTTACACTTAAATTTTACCTCCATTTGCATTTAGGCAAGTTTTTAAAAATTAGTTTGTGATAAAATGAGGCCATAGATTCTCAGCTATTTCTCATTTCTTGTATCTTATTCTGTACATTCAATATTTTGTCTGGCAGCTTTTAAATAATTGGACAATCTGAGCTTATGGGTTACAGTGCAGCAACACGGCTGGAGGTACTGGTTCTCTTTCAAGCTGATTAACTTGAGGTTCCAGATAGCCCCTTGACCAAGGTTTTAAAGGTGTTGTACATCAGTGCTTAAATTAGCTCTGGATTCTGTGTTTCACTCTCATGCTATTACTTTATCCAATGTCCTGTAGACCCTATTGGGGACCATGTTGATTAGTTTAGATAGAATCTCTTTATATGTGATTTAAGAATTAATTTCTGGATTATAGTATCTCAGCACTTAGGTGACTGAAGCTAGAGGATTACTTGAGTCCACAAGTTCAAGATCAGCCTGGGCAGCAAAAAAGTTAATTTTCAAGCTGGAGTTTTCTGTTGATTTTTGAGACATAGTCTTGCTGTGTAATTCAGGCTGGTCTGGAGCTCATTATTTAGCCCAGGCTAGCCTCGAACTTGCAGTGATCTTCCTGTTTCAGCCTCCCAAGTGCTAGAATTAAGGATATGTGCCATCATGCTTGGCTCTTTTTTCACTTTGTGTTCCCCAGTCCTCTGTATTGAGCCTGAGTCCTTCACTCTGAGCTATATCCCCAACCCTTTTTGTATTTTACTTTGAAATAAGGTCTCCCTCCATCACTAAGTTGCCCAGGATGGGTTTGAACATGTAATCTTTCTGCTTCAGCTTCCAAGAGTGCTGGGATTACCGGCATGTGCCACCGAATCTAGCTCGGTATGTTTTTTTTGTGTAGGATGTTTAAATCTCAAATTATTTATTGGTAACACACTGTATTGTACCTGTAGTATACATGGTATCATACGATATGCCTTAGGACCTAGGATATTAGATGTTTTTGGGACCTCACACGTACATATGGTCAGGCACTGTACCACAACCCTAGTCCTTTTAAAATTTTGAGATAAAGACTCCCCTTAGTTGTCCAGACTGGCTTTGCATTTGCTGCCTCTGCCTCAGCTTCCCTAGTATACTAGTATTACAGGCACGAGCCACTGTGCTGACTCCTTCCATCTTCTCTTCACCTCCTTCCCACTAATGGTACTACTATGATGTCCAGCCTGACTCTGAACTCTTGAATATGAGGATCCTCCTGCCTCAACCTTCTGAGTAGCTGTGACTGTAGATGTGTTCCCCAGCACCTGGCTTTTAGTAGGTATTTTTAGTGATTATGTGTTGATATTTAAAGCCATTTACAGATTTGAGGTTGTAAGCATGAGTTGTAATGTTCTCATTTGTGAAAATATAAGGATTTGGGAAAGAAAAAAATGTAGTTTTGTTAAGTACCTTTTCTTCTTCTGTCACAGTTGCATTTCACATTTGTATTTGTCTGTATTTCATCCAGAAACCAACTTCTTGTATTTCATGAGTTTTTGGGTAAGAATAGTGTTGCCCAGCAGTGCCAGTTACTCAGGAGGCTGTGCAAGGAGGATCACAATACCAAGGACTGCTTGGGTCGTTTAGCAAGACCCTAAAAAGTAAAAATGACTGGGAGTGTAGCTCAGTGGTAGAGCACTTGCTTGCCTAATATGGGTCAAGTTCTGGGTTTGATCCCCAGCACACATTCTCCCAAAAAGCATTATTGTTATTTAGATTATTAGAAATTGTATTTGTTAGAGCTGGGGCGTGGTGGTGCATGCTTGTAATCCCAGCACTCTGGGAGGTTGGGCAATTTAGCAGTTTAGACTGTCTCAAAATAAAAAGCTGGGTGTGGTGGCACACGCCTGTAATCTCAGGCTGAGGCAGAAGGATTGCCGCAAATTTGAGTAGTACAGAGTAAGTTCAAGACCAGCTAGAACTACATAGTAAGACCCTGTTTCCAAAAAAAAGTGAAAAAAAAAAAAAAAAAACAAAGGCACGAAAAAGGAACTGGACACGCAGCTCAGTGCAAAGGCTCTGGAGTCTGTCTCTGTACCAGGGGGGAAAATGCATTTCCTGGAGTTGAAGTGTGTAATACTGTACTTCAATACTGTTTTGAAGTTCTCTGTATTTCCTGAAGTATTTAAGTGGTACTTGACAAGTCGATGTAGGAGTGCTGCAGTTTGGGTGTTCTTTCCCTTCCTTCAGCCAGTCAGGAGCAAGGAGGAAAGGGACAGTTGTAGATGCCCTTAGGAAAGGAAGAAAATTAACCTGGCCATTGTGGTCACTGAGTGATTGGCACCCTTTCCCTTCTACAAACAGCCTTGAGTTCACAGTTTAAATTTGTGCTACATCATACTTTGTTCTCCTTGAGCATAAACTATTACATCATCTGTGTTGAGCCTCTGCTGCTGCTTACTGAGTATTGGCTGGGTGGTTCCTCTGGAATACAATTTTAAGGAATAGCTGTGTTCTGAATATACTTAGTACCACTTAACACGCAACAGTATGTGGTGGTCAGTCAATTAACCATTCTTAGAACAATTTCTTAATGAGCAAATAAATTACCTTGGTTATATACTTGCCTGTAAGCTACAGTCATTCGCAAAAGGCCTTGTGAAAGACTACATTCTATTTGTACTAAGACTTAGTATTTAATGTATATTGAGATACTTCAGCATAATATGCTGTTCCTTTTCTGTCAAAGTACTTTTTCCCTGCTTAAACTGAATGGACATGATATGTTCAAGGTTAAATAGCATATATACTTGGAATTTTTAAGTGTTATTTTAAATTTCCTGGTCACTTCCAAAGGACATTTGTAAAGTTAAGCTTTCAATTCTAACCTTACAGAAATGTATTTTTTATTGGCTATTAGTTATTAGATTTTAGGCAGTTGATTCTGTTGAAATAGTGTGGACCACAGCTTATTTCACATGCCCTATATGAAGAGGCAGAGATTCATAGAGCTTTTGTATAAATTGGTATATAAAGTAAATATATTAACTGTTTGAAACAAACACCATGGAGATATGTTGTCCTTTGTGTGACTTCCCTTATGCATAATCATGATTTCATTTACTTTTTTAAGCTTTTGCTTTGTACTTAAGGTTTAAAGATACAAACTCCAGACCAAATTTTAGATTGTCACGGAGAGCAGATTGTCTTAAACATCTTATATGCATTTTTGATGTTAGCATTGTCCTTCATACATGTTTAGCCAAATGAATACTATACATTTTTGACAAGTAAGTTAAAATGGTACTTTTAAGAAAACTGAATGGGTGAATTAGTGTCCTTGGAGCAGTAAATAAAACAAGATTTGCTTTAGGTTTACTGTTTCTTTTTTTCTTTGCCTTCCACTTTTCCCTGTTCCCCTTTTGTCTTTCCCTCTATGTTGCTCAAGTAACCCTCCCACCTCCACTTGCCAAAGTACTGGGACTAAGGTGTACACTATGTCAAGCTCTGGAATTTTTCTGCTTCTGTGGTACTGGGTATGGAACCCAGGGCCTTTGTACTGTTAGGTCTAGAGAAACACCTCCCCCACCCCCTTTCTCTTTACACAGAATCTCCCTGAATCATTAAGTTATCCAGGGTGAGCTGGAACTTGTTTCAGCCTCAGAGGAGTGCTGGGATTACAGGCACGTGTTACCATGTGAGGCAGGA
>RJWM01006483.1:29801-84251 GCA_004363535.1 Dasyprocta punctata
GACCTCTTTGTTGTCATTTTCAGCATGTCTTCTACACGTGTCACCAAACTTGGCTTGTTTTTACTGTTTCTAATCATAGAATGCTGCACTGAAAAATTCCATTAATATTCTTAGTTTATTTCACTTCTTCACAGTAGTGCTGTTTCTTTGCCCTCCTGTTTCCCTGCCTCTCCCACCATGTACTCGCTCTTGTCCCTCTTGTAGTTCAGACTGGCTTCACTGTGTAGTTCAGAGTACAGCCCTGCACCACTATGCCTGGCTCTTAAAAGTGTTGCTTTTATTAACCTAAACTGAGGTGTTTTTTATTTTTGTTTTTGTTTTTTCCCATTTTTATTTTTTATGGTGCTGGAGATCATCCCAAGGTCTTATGTGTGCTAGTCCTTTACAGTTCAGTCATAACCTCAGGCCCCTGGGCTTTTAAACAGAAACTGTTGTCCCTGGCTGCCGGGGAATGATTTTAGGAGTGATTTTAATTAACTTCTAGCTAACTCTATTTGAATTTAATGGTGCATAAATACAGTTAGATGACTTTTTCAATTTTTGTTTGATCGTTAATATTTACCTTTAAAAGTAGTTTAACAAATTAGAGCTGGGCATGATGGTGACTGACACCTGTACTGCCAGGCTGAGGCAGTGGGATCTTGGGACCAGGCTGTCTCTCAAAATACACAAAACAAAAACAAAACAATTTTTTAAAAGTTTATACAATGTAAAGTGAAATTCAGCCCTTTCTGTTCTTGGTGGTGTCTTTATGTGGTTAACTTTTTAGGAAAATAGAAGGCTTGCTGGGCATGGTGATGCATGCCGTAATCCCAGCACATGGAAGGCTGAGCTACAAAGAGTTCAAGGCCAATCTGATTATGTAGGTGAGATCTTGTTCTCAAGGGGGAAAAAAGAAAGACTAGATACTTGAAAGATGTACAATATAGTGCTTATGATTGCAGGTTCTGGAATCTGATGCCTGGATTCATAGGCATGCTTTTCTCTATTTGTTCATCTGTAAAATGGAAACATTTTAATCGTGGAGTTGTAATAATTGGAAATAATGCAAAGTATTTGACACCACCACCCTGGTATATGTTGAAATTCAGTAAATGCCAGGGATAATAATTATATTCTATAGGTTTTTTTTTTTCCCCACTAACATCCTGTGCATTTTTTCATGGCTATTTCATGTACTAACTACCTTATTTTTATATGGCATAGCATTACTTTATAAGCATGATTAGTCTTATATTGATGGGTATTTATGTGGTTTCCAGTTTGTTTCACTGTGCTGTGTGTGAGCTCCTGTGGCCAGCCTGGAATATCTTTCTGTGTTATTCCTGAACTGTGGGGTCAAGAGAGAATCTACCAATGAATGGAGTGGATAGCAAGGTGCCCCAGCTTTTAAGAGTTGCCCTGGAATATATGGTGTTTATTTCAAGCTTATTGTACAGGAGTTGGGTCCCATAGTTTGCCCTCCTAATGCCCTCATCCCTACCCCAGGAGTGACTGAAAATTTGGATTTTTATGTAGTTTTGTTTTTTGTTTAAGACAGTCTCACCTAGTAGTTCAGGCTGGCCTTGGACTCCTGGTGATCCTGTTGCCTCAGCCTCCTAAGTGGTGGGATTATTGGTATGTGCCACTTAGTATTTTATGTTTTAAAAGTTGTATGTTGTGGATTAAAGAGACTAGTCTTCCAACTTCAAGTCTTTTACTTGGGAGTCTTTTATCCTATGGCGTGTTTGTTTTAACAATAGTTACTGGGGGTCTGAACCTAGGGTCTTCGCTCTGAGCTACATCTCCAACCCATGCTTATTTGTGAGACAGGATCTCCTCAGAGTGCCTAGGGTGGCTCCAGCTTGGGCCTCAGCCTGCTGGAGTGCTGGAATTACAGACCTGTGCCACCACACCCAGCTTTTTGGGGTGTGTTTTTTTTTTTTTTTTTTAAGTCTGTCTTCCTAGATAGGGTCTCATGGTCTCTACCTAGGTAGTACAGACCATCCTTGAACTCTGTTATGTAGCCCAGGCTGGCCTGAAATTTAAAATCCTCCTGCCTGAATCTCAGGGATTATAGGCATGTGCCACCACACCTGGCATATCCTGGTAATGTAGTTTTATAAAGATAGATTACTAGACATAAAGTTGATGTATGTGTTAAAAAAAATGTAGTGGTTTTGTTTGTTTGTTTTCATTTTTTGAGACAAAGTCTCCCTATGCAGTTGAGGCTGGCCTTGAACTCACTATGTAGCTCAGGCTGGCCTCAAACTCCTGGTGATCTTCCTACTTCAGTCTCCTGAGCTCTGGAATTGCAGGCACATGCCACCACGTCCTGCAAAATGTGATGATTGTTGCCTTTTGATTTATTTGTTGGTGTTTGGGATGGATGCATGGAGGGTGCACTGCATCATAAAACCCATTTTACTTCATTTTGAGACAAGGTCTTGCTAAGTCACCCAGGTGGGGCTCCAATTTGTAGCCCTGCCTCAGTCTCCCAGACCCTGCTTTCTCTTTCCTTGCCTTTGATATCAGCCTTTGTAAGGAGAGAGTTGAATACCATTAGCAGAGGTTACAGTTTGTAGGAAGCTGGGTTTCCAGAAGACAAGGTTGGTGGTGGTGTGGATAGTGGACTGCTATGGCAAGAAAGAAAACAAGCGTGGGTTCAGAAATGTTATTTCCAAAGATGGATTTAATGCTATGGAAACATGGGTTTGATGAAAGTATTTCCCATAATGTAAGAAGAAAAAGATTCTGAATCTGAAAATAAAGGGGTGTGTGTGTGTGTGTGTGTGTGTGTGTGTGTGTGTGTGTGTATTTGGCTATTTTGTGATTTTGAAAGGGAACAGGATTCACATGTGTAGTTATATTGGCATCTTATTCTGACCCAGAAAGGGTTGAGTGCTTTAGTTATATATTAGAAACAGCTGGGTGTGTACCTTGAACTCACTGTGCTGTAATCACAACACTTGGTAGGCTGAGGCAGGAGGATTGTTGTGAGTTTGAGGCCAGCCTGGGCTTCATAGTGAGACTGTTTGGAGGGAAAGAAAGATAAATTAAAAACAGCAGAATATTCGCATCAGACATAGGTGCAGTTGTTGTTCCACTAGTTTCACTCTAACTATACAAGCAGTATCCTAGAGATAAGCACAAATCATGTTCATGAGATGGAGACAAGCCAGGTGCTCTGGCAAAGCACGCGTGTCCCACTGGTTTGATTGACTGGTTTTGTGCTAGGGGCCTTGAGCAGCTACACAGACACTCCATCACTCAACTGGGTACACCTCTATTTGTCCCTGCTTGTGAGTTTCTGTTTATCTTGTACTGGGGATTGGACGCATGTGCTTGTGCATGCTAGGTGGCTGCTCTACCGCTGAACTTCATGTGTTTCCCTCCTCACCCCTCCCCCCTCCACGTGTTCATTTATTGATACTGGCGATTGAACCCAGGGCCTTTACACTGAGCTACATCCCCAGCCTGTTTTTCGAGAAGGGTCTCACCAAGTCACTAAGTTGCCTCAGCTGGACTGAAACGTGTAATCCTTTTGTTGCAGCCTTTCAGGGATTCCAAGTGAGTATGACCATGCCCAGCTCTCACACGTGCTCTGGATGGTGAATGTGTGTAAAGCATTTTAATAAGTCATACTGCAGTGTCACTCGTTTTGTTTTCCCCCCCTCATTGTTTTATATGTATTGTGGAAGTTTTACCTTTTTCTTTTTTTCTTTAAGCCAGAGTCTCACTGTACAAGTCCGCCTGGTCTTGAACTCACTGTGTAGTCCAGACTGGCCTACAGCCACCCTCCTGCCGCAGTCTCTGGAGTGCTGGGACACTGGAACTTCACTGTTGAGGGTAGAATAAGCTGTGCATTGTGTGCATACCTGAGGCAGGAGGATGCCACAAGTTGGAGACCAGCCTGGGCTCCATGGTGAGTTCAAGGCCAGCCTGAACTACAGAGCGAGACCCTGTCTCACAAAAGGGGAAAAAAGTAAAATAATGTCTGAAGAAAATTAAATACTTGTGTGAATGTTTCTAAAAAGTGATAGGGCAGATGTCTGCTGTATTCAGGAATGGGAAGATGATCTTGCATTCCTGGTGTTGGCAGCATTGTGTGTGGTTCCAGGAGATTGTCAGTGTGTACATAACACAATTCTTGCTTTTCTCAAGTTCATATTTCAAACTGGCCATATCTGAAGTGTGTGGATTTGTCTTACTAGAAACCGAACAGCAAAGAAAAGACACTTTGGTCTTTTTGGGTGGTTCTAGGGTTGGACCCGGGTCACTCTTATCACCAAGCTACATATAAAGCCTGTGGTGGGGCTTGATCTGGATACCTTCTTGCCTCAGCTTCCTCAGTAGCTGGGATTATAGGTGTGCACCATCTCTCTTTTTTTAATTAAGTTTATTGGTATGCTTTAGATATACATAATGATCACATTCATCATAGGAAATTTGTAGTGTGCAGCATCTCACTCAGCTCAAGTTTTTTACTTACTATTTAAATACACACACCACCCCCCTCCACCCCCCTGTGCTGGAGATCAAACTGAGGGCTTCAGAGGCAAACACTCTGCCACTGAGCTGCATTTCCCAGGCCTATGACTTTACGTAGTGTCTAATGGTAAACAGAAAATTTAACCGGTTATAGGGATACATTCTCAGTTCTCAGGAGGCCGAGGTAGGAACATTGCTGTAAGTTCAAGGCCAGCCTAAACTATTTGATGAGACTGCACCAACCCTTCCCCCACAAAAATTCAATTAAAAAAATGAAAAATTTGACTTTATTTAAAATACAGTAATGATTAATATTTTGCTGAGGACATTTTGGACACTCAAAGTGTCTGGCTGTCATTGTTATTGGAGGCACAAGTTATTGGAGTACAAGTTATCACGCTCCTGCCTGCTTGAACTACTTGTGGATGGATGGTGCATAACTGTCCAATCGGGCAGCTTATACCACTGGTGGTAAAAATGGATCTAGCCACTTTTATCAGTCTTTTTACTGATAAAATTAATAAAAACTATAAATGGGCCAAATTTAGTTAGTTGCTTGAATTTGAATAATTACTGCCCAAATAGAAATAGTAATGCTGTTCATACCAGTTAAAAATTTTAATAATCAAATTTCATTAGAAGAAATTTATATTCATGAATAATTCGTCAGTAATCCTCTAAATTTTAACATGGAAATCTTACAAGTACCCCATTGCCTGGGTATATAATATACATTTATAACTGATATACCACAAATTAGCTGTATTACCATTTTGTTAAATACCATTTTAAAGTTTTCCTTAAGGAACTGTAATACAGTGACATCTGGTCTGCTAAATCAGTGCCTTTCTTTGCATTATTGTAATAAAGACCCCCTGAGAAGTGACACAACCCACTCAACGGGGCAGTCATAAGTGTACCACCTGTGTGTGGTTCAGGTGTGTGTGGGGGGTGATTAAATTCAAATCAGAGCCACCTGACAGTGAGGCATATGCATTACGACCCCCATCAGGAACATGTTAAGATGTATTTGTCTCTTCTTAATCAGTTGTGACTTATTTTTACTTATTTTATGCATGTTTCTTGAGTTATGTATTCTTTATATATGCACATATATATATCATACATTTTGTGTGTGTGTTTTCTTGAATTAAGTGGAATAAATTTGAGGTTTTTTTTCCATTTACAATTCCAAGGCTGGATAATGTGGCTACATTTTGAATAAATAAAATGTCCCAATTTACATGATTTATTTGCCCATCAAAATGTGAATGTGTAGCCCAGAGAGGTGGTGCACATCTGTAATCCCAGCACTCTGGAGGTTGAAGCAGGACACTTGTGATTTTCAGGCCCACCAAGGCTACATATTAAGTTCAAGGCTGGTGGACTTTATAGAGTAAGACACTATCAACAAAACAAAGCAGAAACCCCACAAAATGATGCAGGCATTTGGATAAGCTGCTTTGTGTGCTTTTATAAATCTGAGCCTGTGTCTTGGTACTCTGACAGGGTACTTGAGGTAGACAGGAGCTAAGCCTTGATTTACGTGACAGTGAAAAATTTAAAAGTTTAGGCAGGATATAGGAAAGATAGAGGAATCTTAACTCCAGAGAATAGGTATTCATATTTTTTTTTACTATTTTATTAATAATAGAAGACAAGACAGAAGAGAATCCCCCATACTTGCTACATTGCCCGCTGTAAAGTGATGCTTGGGTTGCTGACCAGAGGCCTGGCCAAATCTACAAAAGTTGGTTGATGTTCCTTGGTTGCTATCAATTTAGCCAGACCTCTGAAACAGCAGGTTGCTGGGGGGGGGGGAGAGTGGTGTTGTCCCTGATTCCAAGCCCACACGCCGGTGCCGCTCGGGTCGGGCGGGGGCCCCGCGAGGAGCCCCTCTCGTTCGCCTCCAAGGTCCTGGGTTCAGGACCCCGGAAGGCAGTCCGTGTTTAGTCCTGATCGGTGCCTGTGCCGCTCGGGCCGGGAGGGGGCCCCACGAGGAGCCCCTCTCGTTCTCCTCCAAGGTCCATATTTTGTTAATTTACACTGAACTGGTGAGAAACTCAGAATGGAGGAGGAGTTGTTTTTGTTTTTGTGTTTTGAGGCAGGTTCTTGCTATGTAGTTCAGGCTGGCCCTGAACTCACTGTCTAGCCCAGGCTGCCCTTGAACTCATGGTGATCTTTCTGCCTCAGCCTCTCGAGTGCTGGTGTTACAGGTGTGCACCACCACATCCAGCCAGGAGAAAAATTTAAAGAAAAGTATTACTTGCACAGAACAAAAATAGAGGTTTTATTTTGCTTGAAACTACAAAAACATGGTATCAGTTTGCACTTGAAAACTCACTGCTTGCTGGGCATACCTGTAATCCCGGCATTCAGGAGGCTGAGGGCTGAGGCAGGAGGATTGCTATGAGTTCAAGGCCAGACTAAATTACATAGGGAGACCCTCACTATCTCAAAAACAGTAACAACAACAAATAAGAAAACTCACTGCTTGAGTCATCTAGCCTGGACATAGTGAAATTTATTTACACTTATTTTTCATTTCTTTATACAGAATTAAAATCATTTATAAAAGCATTCAGCCACGCATTTTGGACCACACCTGTTGATCCCAGCACTCTGGGAAGCTGAGGCAGAAGAATGGCAAATTCCAGCCTAGTTCAGGAGACCTGTCTTTAAATTAAAGTGGGGGTGGTGGAGCTAGAAGTTAGTGGCAAAGGTCTGTGTTCAATCCCTGTTACCTCTGTCCTCCCCAGCATTCATAATTCCAGTATAATAATGAAGGGCTGTAGTTTACTTGGAGAAAAATCCATGAAGAAATTGCTATTATATTAGAAAATATAGTTAGGATATGTGGTCAGTGTACTTTTAATATCTAAATACTTTTTTGGGGGTGTGGGGTAGACGGGGTCTTGTTACAGATTTCACACTGGCCTCGAGTTCTAGCAATCCTCCTGCCACAGTGTACACTCGGCTGAGATCCTTAAATTTTTGAGCACACAATGCCTTGTTAATAAAAAAAAAAAAAAAAGTATTTAGATGCTGCCAGATGTGGCAGCGCATCCTTGTAACACAGCATTCCTGAGGCCAAGCAGGAGGATCATTTTGAATTTATGACCAACCTAGGTGAACTGCATGCATACTGAGACTTTGTCTCAAACCGCCCAATATTAAGGATTTCATGTTAAGTAATCTTACTACAATGAAACAAAGGGCGCAAGGAAATTTGGCAATAGCTGTGTCTACTAATGTTGGTTGTGGTGATATAAACATACAAGTGTATGCATATGTACAGACTCATTGAGCTGTATATATTATATTCAGTCTTTGGCACATTATGTTCCAATTAAAGCTGGATAAAATAAGAGTTCCTTCAGAAAATAAGTAACGAAGCCGGGTGTGGTTGTGCATGCCTGAAATCCCAGCACTCAGGAGACTGGGGCAGGGGGATGGCTTCGAGTTTGAGGCCAGCCTGGGCTACATAGTGAGTTCAAAGCTAACCTGAACTATGTATCAAGACCCTGTCTCAGAAAAAAGTAAAGGAAACATAAGCAATGAAATATTTTAACTGAAATCTGTTTGTATATAGTGAGGAAGGGTTCTCATAGTGTTAAGGGGTTTTGAGGGTCGCTTTTTTCATGTTGGGGTTTTGTTTTGTTTTGTTTTTGAGACAGGGTCTTACCTTGTAGTTCAGACCAGCCTTGAACTCACTGTGTAGCCCAAACTGGCCTCGAACTCGTGGTGATCCTCCTGCCCCAGCCTTCTGAGTGCTGGGATTATAAGTGTGTGCCACTACACCTGGCTTGATGTCAGTTTTGAAGAACCATGATGCTAGCCATTTGTTGATTAATGAAAATATGTAGTGACCAAGACATGGTAAATTCAGTTATACTTTTTTTTTCAGTTATACTTAATGTGTATATTTTAATCAGTGGATTCTGTGTAAATTTGAAAAAATACTTTTATGTAGTCTTAAAAATGCTCACTGCTTATGAAGATATCAGTTTTATGCGTTAACATCGTAGTTTTTCATACCTATCTTTTCTTTCTTTCTTTTTTCCTGTTTGTTGTTGTTGTTTCATATTGCTTTGAAACAGGGTCTTACTATGTGGCCCAGGCTGGCCCTAAATTGATAGCCTCCTACCTCAGCAGGTATGAGGGAATCCTGCCTCAGCCTCCCTACTGTTAGGACAACAGGTAGTTGGCTACCAGCATAACTTGCCAGCTGTACAGTGTAGATTAAGAGTTGGAGAAGGTGAAAATCTGATACGAATTAATTACTACAGGAAGTAATAAGTTAGATTTATATTTATTCAGTAAAAGTTACTCTAGCCTGCATAGCATATTCAGACAAGGAAATAGTAGCCAGAAGATGTGCAGTGCCCAGCAGTAGCTACTTAAAACGGCCCATATGGGCTCTCTGATGCTCTTTGGTCTGCGTGGCTATCAGAAGACAAAAGTCAAGGCACGGGTTCATCTTTTACAGTGTAGATCACAGCCTGGAGGATATATGTAGTAATGTGTTGTGGGAATTACTATATGCATTCTTAGATTTGTTGAGGAATAAATCTGTTTCCAATACTTAATGACACATTTAGTGTGCACATAGTTCTTTCTCCCAGTTGTTTTTGTCCAGGCTATTTCTTTGCAACCACTTCCCCTTTTTTGGTTTTTGAGACAGGATAGTTCTGGCTGGCTTTGAACTCAGTATGTAGTTGAGGCTAGCAATCCTCTTGCCTCAGTCTCTGGAGTTCTAGGATTACAGATATGTGCTGCCATCCGTGATTTAAATTTTCAGATGAGGTCTCTTGCTTTGTTTGATTTTTGTGGTGGTTTTTTTCTACTTAGCCCAGGCTGGCCTTATGATCCTCCTACCTTAGCCTCCCAAATGTTAGGAGTACAGGCCTGTGCCACTAGGCCTGGTTTCTCTTGTTTTTTAAATGGTGCTAGGAATTGAACTCTGGGCATGCCCTCAACCACTAAATTGAATACCCCAACCCCCTGTTCTTATTTATGAGCTTTATTCATTGAGTCACATAAGAGGTTCCTTGTGAGTAACTTCTCGTGTTGGTAAAATGGTTGTTGTACGGTTTGTTTTTATTTTTTATTTTTATGAGGGGATTCATCTATAGTTGGCTGGCTCCAAGGCAGGAACATCATGTTGGGAAGGCTTGGCAGAGCAGAGCTGCTTAGTTTGTGGCAGCCCAGGAGCAGAGCAGGGAAAAGCGCCGAAGAGAAACATGCTTGGAGACACATGTCGTACCCAAGGCCAACTTCATGACCCACTCAGACACACACACCCGGGTGTGCAGCTCCCGATCTGCCAGGCATTTCCTCATGCAGTGAAGCGGACACATCAGGGCTAATGGTCATAGCATCAAAGGGTGGAAAGGTAGCTAAGTGGCCGTCAGCATTTGTTTTCATTGGCGTAGTTCTAACTTGGAAGCAAATGTGCAAAATGAAATTGATTTTTTGGTAGATTGTCTTATATCTAGGTATGGGCAGGTGACAAGGTCTGGTAGATCTGGAAAGGTTTGGAAAGTTCGTAGAAATGCTAGTGCCTCTGTAGTCTGGCAAAAATGGCATTTTTTGAAGTGTGTTTATCAGTGCTTTAGAGATAACAATGTGAGGGGTTTTCACTATTTCAATAGGAAACATTTCCCAAAAGTTTTTGTGTTGTGTTTTCTCTAATAGTATATTTGCTTCATATTTATTCTTACTGCTTAGTGAGACATGTAGGTGGTGGCAAAGTTGAAATCCTTGAGAGAAGCCAGGCGTGGTGGTGAACAACTGTAATTTCAGCATTCGGGAGGCTGAGGCAGGAGGGTTGTTGCAAGTTCCAGACCAGTCTGGGCTATAAAGTGAGTCCAAGGCCAGCCTGAACTGCATAGCGAGACCCTATCTCAAAAAGAGCCCCCCCCCCCAAAAAAAAATCCTTGAGAGAGGAGGAGAAATAATTTCTTCTAGTCACTTGCTTTTGGTTATCTTTTTTAGTAAGACAGTAATTTATGAAAGTAAAAATTTTGGTGATGTAGCATGAAATGAACTGTGTTTAGGAATGTATTTTACTGATGTAGTTTTTCTAGTCGTGCTGATTTGTAAATTATAGAATTTTTGCACTGATTTAATCCAATTCTATTTTCAGTCCAGTTACAACACAGGGATCACAACAGACGCAGCCGCCGCAGAAGCACTATGGCATCACCTCGCCTATCAGCTTAGCAGCCCCCAAGGAGACCGACTGGGTGCTGACACAGAGACTCATCGAGACGCTGAAGCCCTTTGGGGTTTTTGAAGAGGAAGAAGAACTGCAGCGCAGGTAAATAGGGGTCTGGGTGTCTGTAGTTTACTTTATTTTATTAGTGTTGAAATTAATTTTGGGCATTGTGTACTCGCTTAGTAGGTCAGCATTGTTCTCCCAGATCTGTGTGTGTTTTGTACAAGAGTGCTACTTAGGAAAGGTAACTTTAATATTTTCTAAATAGAGTTCTATTCCCTTAATTTTTATATTTGTTGGTTTTGGTAATTACAGTGCAGAATAGTCAGGAGAAATGACAGTGCCTTCCCCAGTGTAACATGCCTGTGTATAACTAACTTCTGCACATTTCTGATTACTTAAATGTGAAATTTGGAAAACTACCTATTTAAGACTTGTTTGACCAGTAGTGATGTGGAAAAACAACTTGATACTTGACAATTACTTTACCAACAGGATTTTAATTTTGGGAAAATTAAATAACCTGGTGAAAGAGTGGATACGAGAAATCAGTGAAAGCAAGGTAAGTTGGCGTTTTGTATACAGAATAATTTGTTGTATATAGTAATAGAGCATGGTAATTGTCTTATATCACCTGGTGATAATGGAGTGAATTGAAAGTCTTGAATGTGGCTGTAGACTGTTGATACCACTTTATATTTTGTAGGGCCAGGGATATATAGCCCAGCACCATAAGTGCCTGCCTGGCAAGTGCCAGGTTCCTGAGTTCAGTTCCTGGTACCAAACAATAACAAAACAACAACAAAAAAAGTTTATATTTTGTTTCTAGTTATTTTGAAAGCAAAATATCAGCTATGCTTAGTGGTTTTTTTTAAGTACTTTTTAATTGCAACATTTCAAAACAGAACTCAGTAACTACACTACTCAGGTTCTTTAGAGAAGTAGTGGATGTTTTTCTCAAAAGTGGGTGTTAGCATGCATAAGGGCCTAAATTTCAATCCCTCAACAGATGATTAGTGTATTTTGGGGTCTCGTAACAGCATTCTCTGAGTTACTTTGGGGGGTCCATCACTATATCCTGGTAAAGGAAATGCTTATTTTTTTGAGACAGGGTCTCACTATACAGTTTGAACTGGCCTTGAACTTGCAGCAGTCTGCCTGCCTCAGCCTTCTGAGTGCTGTTAAGTGTACATTACCAAACCTGGCAAGGAGATGCATTTTAGACCATTCATAGAATTCATTTGCTCCATTTTTTAAAAATACTGTAAATAGTGCTAATCTTTTCAGGGTTGTAGAAAATGCATATTTATTCTAATAATGTAACTGAAAAATTGATCGGAGAACTAAGGGCGGAAGAAAATCTCATATAGGGAGAAAGGGCGTTAATTTAGAAGAAAAGTTAAAGAATTGGGTTTAGTGAGATTTATAGTACTATTTCCTTTTTTATTTTGAGACTATGTTAATTCTTTAGTACCATTTTCTTGCAGCAAAAATTCTTTTGTGTTGTAAATATTATGTTGTGACATGGTCTCCCTAAATTACTGGGGCTGCCGAGACCTTCTCAGCCCTTTGTGAATTCTGAGGAAGAACTTCATTTAGTTGCTTGTGCTGGCCTTGAGTTTATGATCCTCCTGCCTCAGCCTTGCAAATAGCTAGAAGATAATAGGTATTTTGTTAACCCTGTTAGGAAACAAACATTTTTAAGGGCTTTTTCTTAGGTGTTTAAGAACCTTAGGTAGACAGCCAGGGCTTGTTATTTGTGTGTGTGTGTGTGTGTGTGTGTAAAAGCAGAGTATTGCCTTTTTTGAGTTATTTCTCAGGTACTACTCGAACCAGTGACAGGGTCTCACTGTGTAGTTCTGACTGGCCTTGACCTCATAGGGATCCCCCTGCTGAAGCCTCCGAGTGCTGGGATGATGGGTGTGCACCATCTCGTGCTGGCTCTGAGCATGTCGTTCTTGATATACAGTGGTTCTTTCCACTGGTTTTCCTAAGATAAGAAAAATTGCCTGGGTTAACAAAATTAATGCTCTTCCTTTTCCAGTTTGTCTGAACTTTAGGCAGCCCAGCTTTAGAGGCAACAATTTGATTAGAAAATGGGGTAAAGGATTTAGGCTTCTAAGGTTTGATTTTTTTGTTTCTGCCTTTTGTAGAGAGAATGTTTCCCCCAGCTGGTTAGTTTTAAAATTTATTATGAGATTTCTTGATGTTGGCTCTATTAATATAGTTGGACCAGATAATTCTTTTTCGGGTGCCTGTTCTGTGTGTGATAGAAAGCTAAGCAGCATCTCCTCTGCCTTCTTAGGTGTGGGTCCCCTTTACTGCCTTCCACAAGTTGTGATAACCAAGAATTTCAGATGGCACTTGGGGAAAGAACTGTCTTTGAGTGAGAACCACTGATTTAGTATGTAGTTAAAAAATTTATGAAATGTGAGTTTGACATTAAGCTGGGTGGCTTGAGTTGGGCATGTTTGCGCATACTTCCTGAGCAAGCAGGAGAGTCACTAGTTCAAGCCTAGCCTGTGCAACCTGGGGAGACCCCGTCTGAAGAGACCAAACCACACAAGAACAACCAAAAAACTAACAAATGGATGGCTGGATTGTTTGCCATCTAACATTTGATGCTCTCAGGTCTTTAAGCAAAAATTTTACAATCAAATTTTTTTTTTTCTGTCCAAATGTGATATCACAGGGCTGTCAATCTAGTAGTTGGTAGGCTGAGCCAGGAGGGTCTCAAGCCCAGTGCTATATAGGTGAATTCAAGGCTACCTTGACTACATAGTAAGACTCTGCTTCAAAGGAAATTTTTTTTCTATAACCTGAATTAAGAAATTGTATTTTCTGATTACAGTGATCATAATAGGATAAATACAGAAGTCTCCAGAAGTGTACTACAATAGCGTCTAGCCCACATATGATTATTTGAGTTAGGATTAAAATGAAACATTTAGGTTTTTGACATGTTCAGGAAGGGGTTGTAGTTCATATTTTACTACCGCATGGTTTAAACACACATCAGTAGGTTGTACATGCGTGACTGCCCATCAGGTGACTTTATTTGTTTTATCAGTGAAAAGATCAATGAAAGTGATTAGATTCCTTTGTGCCACCAGTGGTACAGGCCGCCTGATGGGACAGTCATGCATGTACCACCAGTGTTCATGCTGGTGGGAATGTGTTAATGATACTAGCCACATTTGAGGAGGTCAGTAGTGATGGATGGTAGTGGCTGCTGTACTGGACATCGGAAGTATATAGAATGCTTATATCCTTCCAAAAAAGTTCTTATTGCAGAGTGTTTGTCCATGAGATGTATGTGTTTTGTCATCGTCATCAGTTCATTGTTGTAGTTCTTAGCTTCTTTTGTGAATCTAATTGTGCACATAGCTTGCTGTCTTATTTTAAATAACTGGGCCAGCATTACAAATATTTATAAGTATCTAAATATAAGAAAGCAGAGACCTTGATTGTTAAAGATGTAAACCATTTTCATATGTCTTGTTTCTTATGATGATGGTTAAAGATGCCCTTGTCAATAAGAGTCTCTGAATCTTTGAAGTTTGAAAACATTAATTGATTTTGTTTCCTGTTTCAGATTTGGGCAACACTTTATAAAGTAGATTGAATGTTGCCCTTTTTTTTGTTTGTTTGTTTGTGGCACTGGGGATTGAACTCACAGCCTCGCGCTTGCCAGATAGGCGCTTAAGCTGCTGAGCCAAACTCCCAGCCCTAGTTTTTTGAGGCAGGGTCGCACTGTGTAGCTCAGGCTGGTCCCGCGCTAACGTTGTAGCCCAAGCCAGCCTTGAACTCACAACGCTCCACCTACCTCAGCCTCCCAAGTGCTGGGATTAAAGGCAGGTGCCACCACGCCTGGCTGAATGTTGCCCTTCTTGACTCTTAGAAAGTTTTTTGGAATATGAAATGACACTTAATTAGTGCTGTTTAAGTTTTCTTGGAGTAGAAAATGGGATTATCTTTTACATGTTATGACACCAAATGCTTTAGTACACTAAGGAACTGGAAAGTAAAAGGACCTGCCAGTCATTCCATTGTTTTATGTTGGGACAGATATGGACAGAGCCTTGGAACATACAGTAGTACTTTTACTGTAGTGCCAGAGCTAGGAAGACACTTTTGGTTTTTGATTTTTTGTGATAGTGCCTTGCTATATAGTTTAGGCTGTCCTTAAACGCACTATGTAGACAAGGCTGGCCTCAGACTCCCAGCAGTACTCCTACTTCAGCCTTCCAGGTGCTGGGGTTACAGGTGTGCACCACTATGCCTGGCACAAACTTTTTGAATGCTTTACCTTTTCTCTCTTCCTGATGCTTTGAGGGAAAAACCACAATAAGTATGATTCTTTTTAAAATCATTCCACCAAAGTGTTTCAGAAATCTGAAAAACTGTTATTTAGCAGATCTAACTTTGAAGTCATTTTTAAGATGGGAAAGTTATACTCTAATATGCTGTGGAATATTTAGTATTATCATTGAATACCTTTAAGTGTTCAGAGTGTCTTTTTTGTTAGAAACTAATATTCATGATTTATTTTATGTAGGATCTTTGTCATGAATAGAAGCCCTGTTTTTAACATTGCTTCTGTGGGGTCACTTGATCTCCATTTGTGGTTTCCAGAAATGTAGCACTTTCAAAAATAGTGTGTGTCTTTACCAAAGAACACTGTTAGAAGTTGGAAATTGCTTGAATTTCAAATTAGATTGATCAGTGAAAAACTATTTCATGTTTTTGGTAAGATTTTGTGTATGAATATGCTCTATAAAAGTTTGCACCATGTTCTTATTTGGGTTTTTTGGTTTGAGGTTGAGTCTTGTTGTGTTCCCCAGGGTGACCCTGAGCTGCTGAGCTTAAGGGATCCTCTTTCCACTTCCAAGTTGCTGGGATCACATATGTCAACCACCTCACCTGACTTGGTTTGTTTTCCTATGTGAGCCAGGTGTGGTGGTGTGCACCTGTGATCCCAGCATTTGGGAGGTTGGGCAGGAAGATAACAACTAGTTTGAGGCCAGCTTGGGTTACATGGTAAGTTAAAGGTCGTCCTGGACTACGTAGTGAGATAGTGTCTCAAAAAAACAAGACCAGACAAGGATTAAAAATTTTAAAAGTTAAAATATCATTGGAAAATTTCCCTTGTGTTCTACTGACTTTGTATTTGGTTTGTTTTAACAGAATCTTCCACAATCTGTAATTGAAAATGTTGGAGGAAAAATTTTTACATTTGGATCTTACAGATTAGGAGTACATACAAAAGGTACATAATTTGTTTCTCTTGAAGGAATGTGTGTTTTATTTAAGGGATATATGGCATGGATTGCAATGACATGTTCATTTTCTTTACTTATGAATCATATACAAGCTTATGTTTGCATGGAAGAGTAAGTACTTGAAGGAGTCTAAGAAAATACAAAATGATGTCATCTTCCATATGGTGCCCAGTGAGTACTAAAATTAAGAAAAATTCAGTTCCCGGAAGTTAGTCTCACCTTATTTGTTCAGTAGCCATACGCAGCTGTTAGCTACTACATTGGATATTGCAGATGTGTAGCACATTTTCCACTGCAAAGTTCTTTTGGACCATGCTGTTCTTCGTGAATCATTTCTCATTACCTAACGTGCATTTATTATAGACATATTATAAAATGTAGCTTAGCAAAAACAAAAACCAGTATATATCTGCCCATTGCTTATCACTATATTTCATAAGTCTTAGTTACTTTCTCTATATACAAAAATAAAAGGTTTTCATGATAAACATGTATTACACTTTTTAAAATGGAGGCTAAGTTTTTAATTTTCATTATTTTTATTGCCCCCAGTGCTTTTATTTTCACATAGCATGTAGTCGATAAAGTTTTCTCCTTGCTATCTGTTGGCAGAACCAGTAGATGGAGCTCTGTCAGTATGAGGCTTGAATTTCTTAATCATCAACATCTGAGCTCTGTTTTTTAAAAATGTGTCAGTGTAGTGTTCTTTTGTGTTCTGCTATCCTTTCCTGTTCCGTCTTGTTATTCTGTCACAGTGACAGCACATTTGTTTTTGATGTGTTCTGTTATTCAGATAGGTAGGTAGATAGAAGGATAAAACTTTCTCCCCCTTGTGAATATACTAAATAGCCTGTTGAGCGCTGTCTCAACACCTCATGGTTTTCCTTTTTTAAATTTCTTTTTTTTTTTTTATTTTGATAGTACAGGGCCTCATGGATGTTAAACAAGCCCTTTACCACTGAGCTACATGCCCAGCAGCATTGCAGCATCTCATACTTTAGAAGAATGATGATGTTGATCTGACATTCCCTTTTATGATCCCAGTAATTGATTTTAACTTTCCTTTTTGGTACAATAGCATATAAACACCAGTAATATAGTATATAGAGAAAAATCAGTTTTGTTTGCTTAACTAACATGTCCCTAATGACAGAAAGACATAGGGCATGTGTTTGAATTCCCTCTTCATCATGAAAGTCCTGAATCAACTTTCTTTGGACCCAGCCTACACTTGGGGTCACTGTAAATACAGGATGTATCAGGGAAAAGCATGCTCCATCAATTAGAACCATGTTTTTCAGCTCTATTGACTGGTGATTTTCACTCAGAGTTGACACATTTGGAGCTTGCCAGTATAATGTTAAACAGATTTGTAACATCAAATACTGCCATAAGATGCAAAATAATTTTCTTGTAGTACTAATTAGTGGTTGATGGGATTATTATTTTTTAGGTGCCGATATTGATGCATTATGTGTTGCACCAAGACATGTTGATCGAAGTGACTTTTTCACCTCATTCTATGATAAATTGAAATTACAGGAAGAAGTAAAAGATTTAAGAGTATGTAAATGTTTGGGGCAAGAGGGGAGGAATTATGAAAATTTACTTAGTTGAGTGAATTTTATGGTATAGCCATCATTTATTGAGGTGTTGTAGTTTTCCAGGCCATTCAAAGCACTTAACATGTGTTTGCATTGTATTCTTTACAGCAAGCCTAAAGTCATAAATCTGTGAACTTTTTATAGATTAGGAAATAGAGGCAAACAAAATAAATACTAAGTAATTTGCCCACAACTCCACATTTATGTTGAATGGCAGAAGTCAAAGATTGGCACCCTAGAGCATGAAAGCTAGTGGCTGAGAACTTATTTTGTATCAGGCATTGTGCTAGATTATGTTTAGGAATCACATTTATTTTAAAGTACTTAAAAGTAGTATAGGCCAAAGTGAAATTTCGGAAACTAAACTTGTTCACTTTTCTTAAAGGCTGTTGAAGAGGCATTTGTACCAGTCATCAAACTCTGTTTTGATGGGATAGAGGTAAGATGTGATTCAAACGGACAGTTCTTACTGTGAGGGGTCATTGTTTGATTAGTGTAGGTAAAAAATTTAGTTATTTTAAAATCAGAATGAATTGGTTGATATTAATAACAAGATTTTTACAAATGCAAGTCACTGCTTGTTCTATTTACCATGTTTAGTTTTCTTAAATGCCAAGTGAAATTGGAAGCTCCTAGAGGCAGCAGCAGAAGTATGAACCATTGTGTGTGTTAAAATATTTTGTCATAGAGCTGTGATGGCGAGCCTTCTAGAGCTCTCAGTGATGGGAACAGCCTTCTGCGGCACGCATGCCACAGGTTTGCTACCACTCTTATAGAGGATTTGCAGCAGAGCTCAAATTGTTAAGTTTTCAACATATATAGTGAAAGAAATGGGGATAAACTGATAGTGAAACAGCTTTATTTTTGTGCTATTTCTGATGAACATAATGGTGCTGGAAAATCTTTACAATAATGTGAAAGATTATCAAATTTTAGGCAATTTAAAGGTAGTTTCTAGAATTGCTACACAAGGAGGCCAAGTACCATTTGTGAAAAATCAAAGTATTGGCCTTCATAAGTATATACAAAATAATGAAATTTGTAAAAGACTGTTAAGTTCATTTAGTTTTGATATATTGTCCATGTTTACATAAACAGTGCCAGGTGTGGTGGTGTACACCTATAATCCCAGCACTTGGGAAGCTGAGGCAGTAGGATCGCCGCAAGTTTGAGACCAGTCTGGGCTATATAGTGATTTCAAGGCCCGCCTGAATGACATAGTAAGACCCTGTCTCAAAAAATCAGAAAAATAAAAAAAAACAACTAAACAGAAAACAGTCTGTGGAGCCAGGCTTGGTGACACAATGCTTGTAATCCCAGCACTTGACAGAAAGGATCATGAATTGGAGCTGCCTGAGCTGTAGAGCAAGTTGAAAGTTGACTTGGGCAACAGAGAGAAACCTTGTCTCAAAATAAAAAAGTCTGTAATGTAAATTATAAAGTGATATCCCATTTTTACTAGAAAGAGGATTACATGGAAGGATATTTTCTTGGAGACTTAAACCAACTTTTTAAGATTTGCTTCGTGGAGGCAAGATTCTGATGATGTTTTACACTATTTAATGTGTTTTCTATGATACATGCTATGTAAAAATTAGTACTTTAGGAAGTGTCTTTGAATTTTTGCTTTTCAACTTTTAGAGACATAATTTCATTGTAACCCATCAGTGTTGTGTCTGATTTGCTTTTGAGTTAACTTGATTTTATGAGCATAAAGTCTGTTTCTTTGTTAATTGGGAGAAGTACTGACTTTGAAATCTGTTTCAGTACAAAATTTATACTCCACAAATACTTAATTTGTGTAACTAAGTTTTCTTCCATGTCATGTTTGTGTTTAAGTGATATTTCACAATAAGCTGTTTAACTGCTTTTAAAAACTGATCTTAAGAGCCAGGCATGGTGGCACATGCCTTTAAACCCAGCACTCGGGGGGCTGAGGTAGGAGAAGCGTTGCGAGTTCGAGGCTTGCTTGGGCTACAACATGAGTGAGGCTGGTTTGAAACCACATAGTGCGACCCTGCCTCAAAAAACTGAGGCCAGGAGTTTGGCTCAGCAGCTTACGCGCCTGCCTGACAGGTGTGAGGTTGTGAGTTTGATCCCCCGTGCCACCAAAAAAAAAACAACAAAAAAACCCCGATCTTATAAAGGATTTGTTTGTAAAAACAGTTAGTGTTGGGAAGTCCTAACCTTGGGAATAGTTATCAGATATGTGTAGTTTCTTTGTTCTTTCATGAAAGAAAAAATTTGCTGGTTGAATTTTCTAAGCCTTCAACATTAGACATAACTCTGGTTGGTGCTTGGTGTGGTAATGTATGCCTACAATTCTAGCATTCGGGGCAGAAGGAGAATTGTGAGTTCAAGGCCAGCCTGGGCTACATAGCAAGACCTGGTCTCAAAAAAAGAAACAAACAAACAAAAAAACCTGGTTATTTATGCTGGATGTTTCTCTACTTTTAATGTTTTGCTTTTGTTTTCTTTTTACTCAATATTAAGCCATACTGTAATATAGACATGTGAGTTTTCATATTATAAGGAACTCCTTATTTTACTGTAAGGTGTTTTTGAGCTAAATATAAAGATACCTTTCTTATGTTTAATCATTCTTTATTATGCAATTACCTTACAACTTATAAGTGATGAAGTGAAAAGGTAATTTCAAGCATGCATTTAGTCACCTTTATGATTAAAATAAAAATTGTTGTACGGACCACTTCCAGTTCATATTACTATGCTTTAACAGCTGATTAAAATACCTATGGTATGAATTAATATACTGTGGACTTTGAAGGATGTTGTCATGTTTATAATCACTGAGAAGATCCTGGCTTTAAGCAGACATTTTAAAATAGAAGTAAGTGCCTTAAAAAATGGTTTGACAGATAAGGAATTTCAAGTTTTGTTTTTGTTTTAGATTGATATTTTGTTTGCAAGATTAGCACTGCAGACTATTCCAGAAGATTTGGATCTACGAGATGACAGTCTGCTTAAAAATTTAGATATAAGATGCATAAGAAGTCTTAATGGTATGTAAAAAAGCCTAATTCCTTTTGCATAGTTGGAGTTCTTATCAAATATTAAGTAGTTGTTTTTAGCTCCATTTTTGCATGAAGCATTTTATAGCCATTTTCTAAATCCATAGTAAGTTATAAAATGTATTGCAGTAGACTACAGGGAAGTGTCTCATGGTTTATTTTATTCATTACTATTTTTATTCTGTTGTTAATGATACTTGGGTGCTCAAAAACACTAACGTTGTAGTCTTGCTAGTGATTTAGGTTTTTCTGTGCAACCCTAATTAATCTTAATCCTGATATCCCTTTGTAATACTGTTCTGAAGTTTAATGAAAGAGGGCTATTTTTGAACTACTTTATATTAACATAACGTTACCATTCTCTTAGACAACAGTCCTTGGAAACTTCAGTGCGTTGAATCCTTCTCACTATAGAAAAAATTTTGTTGCTGTACTGGGGCTTAAACTCTACCATTGACCTACATACCCATTCCTTTTTATTTTGAGACAAGCTCTCCCTAAGTTGTCCAGGCTGGCCTCTAACTTGTTGTTCCCCTACCTCAGCTTTCTGTGATGCTGTGGTTGCAGATGTGTGCCACTGCGCCTGGCAGAAGTTTCCATTATGAGTTGAAAGTTTGAGATGAGGCAGATTACACTTCATTTTCTTTGGTGTAGGCCTATGCTTATAGGAAATGAAAATGCTTTAGATTTTTTTCTCTTTCATGTTACCATTTCTATCAAATAAGAGTTGTTTAATATGACATCAATCTCAGAAGATTTGGAAGGTATATTATTATTAAACTTTGATGATTTAATTTTGTTTTTTTACTCCTGTTAATCAGGTTGCAGGGTAACCGATGAAATTTTACATCTAGTACCAAACATTGACAACTTCAGGTTAACTCTGAGAGCTATCAAACTGTGGGCCAAACGTGAGTTCAGAATTTGTTGGCTAGCTTATTAAAAATATTTAAACTTTTATTCAACACTAACTTATCTTTTTGCTTTTCCCTTATCAACAGGCCACAACATCTATTCCAATATATTAGGTTTCCTCGGTGGTGTTTCCTGGGCTATGCTAGTAGCAAGAACTTGCCAGCTTTATCCAAATGCAATAGCATCAACTCTTGTACATAAATTTTTCTTGGTATTTTCTAAATGGTATGTGTTTAGATTATATTAAAATAAAATTTTATTGTAGACACTGAAGTTTAGTCTTATTTCTGACATTTCTGCAGCTGGTTTCAGATTCAAATCGTAGTTCATGATTTAGCTATTTAGGTAACTTTGGGAGATCACATTGTATATAAAATGGCAAACCTGAACTCTGTTACTTTTTCAAAGCTTCAGGATAGTAAAGCAGATTGTATTTGTATGTACTTGCATAAACCTGCCCTCCATATAAACTCCTGAGTTTAGTTGAAATGCTTGCTGAAATCCAGTTTATTAATAGGTTGGGGGATCACCTTTAGATAAACTTAACACGCATCACTTTCACTTTTCAAATACTTTTTAAAGCCTTAGGCCATTAGTATTTTTATAATTGTTTTTACTTTCAGCCAAAACATTTATTTATCTTTGATAAAATATTAGAGATGTCAGTTTTATAAAAAGCTTTAAGAGAGTGAGTCAATGTAAAGTACTTGGAAAAATGAAGTTGCTTGACTGAGCTTATTCACTAGCCAGAAGACTTTTTGTGTTACAAAAGTTCCCTTATCTCAAGATGTCTACATTTGTTTGTCAGCACTAATTTCCTTTAAAAAAGTAAGATTATTACCATTTCATAGTAGCTGTTTTGCCCATCAAAGTGCAGATTCTTGATTTTTTAATTCCATTTATCTTAGATTTAAATATTTCTTCTTGATTCCTGCCTACTCATACCCTTCAGTGTGCATAAAGAATTACTCTAGTAATTTTACAAAAATTAGAGACCATTTATAATTTCAAACTCTGCCCCACTTTCTGATACACATCCTGCTGTTTTGCAGCTTGATAGCACACTTTAATCATATGTGTTAGTGCTGTCAGATCATACAACATCTTTTTCTCTGAAGGCTACACCTGAACAGTGTTTTTAGGAAGCTAACTTTAATATGGAGGGAGATGGATGTTTATTTTTTTCTCTTCCTTAAAAAGACTGAAGTAGATAATTTATGGATTGCTTCCCATATATTATGTACATACCATAGTGTACATTTATCCTTAGTACCATCTTTTAAGTTGTGAAATAGAAAAATTGTTCTGTTTAACTTTTATAATTATTCATATCCTTTTGACTGTAATCAGAAGTCATTTTTATGCTCATTTTTCTTTGGATGAAACTAGTATAAAGATAGGATTTTTGTCTTTGAAAAGGGATTTATCCTGTTCAAGGTTGAGTTGAGCACATTGTTTTGAACTGGTGCTTCTTTTATTTAAATAATGCTTTATTAGGTGTTTTGAGAGGCAGAGATGATTGACTCAATTTGAGAATGCTTCCAAATGGTCTAATTTCATAGAAGACAAATAGTCTAACAACAACAGGGAGAAATAAAAGGGTATTATGTACCAAAATGAATGAAGAAGGATCACATTCACAAATGCTGTATGTTTAACAAAATACTTGTAGATGGTAATATCCAATAGTCTTATCAAGTGCTACAATCTTTTTGAACAGGGAATGGCCAAATCCAGTGCTATTGAAACAGCCTGAAGAATGCAATCTTAATTTGCCTGTATGGGACCCAAGGGTTAGTGTATTATTTTTTCCCCTACAAATTCACATTGTGCAATAACAAGTAAAAGTCATCTGCATAAACTCCAGAGAGACTTCCCAGCCTTTTGCAAAGTATGAGTGGACATACCTGTATTACGCTTTCTTTCAGATAACCTCATCTATAATTGTCCTATGATGTGAGAAGCATAATGATGTACCCCTGTGAACCACATTTAATTGTACATAGTTTTTAATATAAATTTTACTAACATTTTAAATCTATAGAACTACCTTGTAAATCAAAGTTGTGTGGGCGTTTGTGCTTTAAAAAAATAAAAGGATACTAAAAATCCCTGTATTTTTTCATTTGATCTAAATATTTTGTTACAATTCGGATGTTGTAGGAAAGCTGTTGCTTAATGGTTTATATGTAGTAGATACCGTCTAAGCAGTATCATTCTAGTCACCATGTGTAGTTGTAAATATTGTTTTAAATGTTTTAGATGACAAAAACATGGTTGGGCTAAAGAAGGGCTTCTGTTTGCTTCTTGGGAAGTTATGACATTTGCTGCTTGCACATTTTAAAAGTTAACATGAATTTTACTAGGTTTTAGTTTTTATTTTATTTTATTTTTTTAGCGATAGCATCTTAGTATGTGATTGAGACTTGAACTCACTGTGTAGATCCAGGCTGGCCTCAAACTCAGGGTAGTCCTTCTGCCTCAGCCTCCCAAGTGCTGGGAATATAGATGTGCTCCCATGCTTAGCTTTATTGGTGGAGAAAACAAATTTGGGTTAGAATATGGCTTATGAAATTGCATTTATCTAAATTAACTTGCTATCTTATTTTACAGTATCAAAAACTTAAATTCTGTTTAATTACATCAGGCTATATATTTCTAAGTTTTCTAAACTTCAAGGCATTGAATTTTGGAGGATGTGAGTTCATAGATCCCTTGGTGGGATATGTCACTTACCACCAGTATACTGATAAACAACCATCTTTTAAAATGCTGTTAGTGTAGACAAAGTGTCAGTAAGCTTAACTGTGTAATGTCAGGATGTAGTAAAACTAGTTACCATGTTGTTTTATACAGAATAACTTGAAGCATTACATTCCTTTATAATTGTGTGAGCAGTAAAAAAATTCTGTTGTTGAATAAAGAAAGACTAAATATTAGTAGATTCCCAAGTAGTTTTTTAGGTTTGTTTTTTGGTGTTTTGTTTTGTTTTGTTTTTTGCTTAGAAGACACATTTTTTTCTAGTAAGGTTGCTAAAATAGTCATGCCAAAATGATTACAACAAACCATTAGTTTATACCAAGTCTCTGATTCTGTAATCTCTCCTTTCATGGTTTTTCTTTCTCAACTCCAGCTATGAATGATAAAAATTTAATCAGGGTTCAGTTTAACAAGGGGTAAAAAAGTCCAAGTATCTGTTGCATTGTACTTGAAGAAACTGATTGGCTGTTGTTGTATGTAGGTAAACCCCAGTGATAGGTACCATCTTATGCCTATAATTACACCAGCATACCCACAACAGAACTCCACGTACAATGTGTCCGTTTCAACACGGATGGTCATGGTTGAGGAGTTTAAACAAGGTAAGTGTTTCTCCTTATGCTCTCCTTCATACCTGAAGGTTTCGTACCATTGTAGACTACTTTGAGTAATCACTTGTGCACTTTGTTGCAGAACACATTCACTGAAGTGGAGTTTGGTGTTCGTTTTTGATTACAGTAAATATTTAAGAGTGATTTCTTTTAGGCGATTTAGTTTTGATTATATGCAGGAAGATTAACCAGCAGATAAAATCATGTCTTTAGCTGGGCCTTAGAGGACTGGCCTAGTGCTAGTCTGTTGGTGTATAAAATTATAAACAGTATTAACATTTATTCTCCTGGGAAAGAGCTTTGAATAGGTTTGGGGAGAATACCCTTTATTCTAGAAGAAGCTTCTGAACTTTCTTGAACCTCTTGGAGTTTTTGTTTTGTTTTTAAATTTAGAACTGTAGTTCTTACTGTCTGGTCTTTCAGGGAAATAGCCAGAATAGGATTATTTCATTGGCAGTAAATAGACAAGTAGGAAAAAAATCTTTCAGTACCACCTTTAAATTTAGAAGTTTAATATCCTTTCCTTTGACCAAAGAGGCTTTTATTAGGAAGATGCTTGTAATCCCTTTAGCCAGAGCAGCTGGCTTGTTTTTAGAAAGGAGAAACAGTACATACAAGGGAAATTTGTCTTTCTTTGATAACAGTGCTTCAATTTTGAGGAATTTGTTCTGTGAGATTGGCAGTTCAAAGTAATGGTGATTTACAAGAAATCTGGCTCTCAAAAAAATGCTCCAGCTTTTTTGAAAAAAGTGTATGTTTGTAAGAGTATACTCTAAAGCCATAAACTAAAATGCTTGTCATTTAGTTTTAGGGTTGTACTGAATGCATGTGGTATATTTCTTTAAAATTTTAGATTGTTAGACTGAAGGATACAAACGTTTTAATATGTTTTTAATTTAGGTCTTGCTATCACAGATGAAATTTTGCTGAGTAAGGCAGAGTGGTCCAAACTTTTTGAAGCTCCAAACTTCTTTCAAAAGTACAAGTATGTATTTTAAGGCATGTTGGTCGGATATGTTGCTCTTTTCACTGATGGTTTAATCATAGTATAAATGGTGTGTGTTCTTGCTAGAGTAATGTAGTTTTGGATTTTCCTTCTGACAAAGGAAATTGTATTCTCTTTTTTTGTCGGAATCCTGTATGGCCCCTACAGTCTTGCTGCCTGATCTAAATGAACTTCGGCATTTGTAGCAGCATCAGTTATGTAGGGTTGTGTCAGTCGTATATGGTACTCTTATCTTGGCAAATGAGTGAACTGCAAAGATCTGTAGTTAGGTTTCCTCGTAAGAAGCTAAGTATTTCATCTGGTTCTGGAAACTTGTTTATCCTTAATAGTTTTATTACACATGCATAGCTAGTATTTTCAAAACTGAAATTAATTGAGACCAGGGATTTAACTCAGTGGCATAAGCGCCTGCCTGGCAAGTGTGAGATCATGAGTTAGATCCCTGGTACCAAAAAAAAGACTGAAATTATTGGCCTACCATTTTCCTCCAGTGTCAGCCTCCTTCAAAAACCTTTACAAACAATTTTCCTGGGATTTAAACGAGTTAATTTTATTAGGTGTTTCCTTAAAAATGTTGTTTAAACATTTTTTGGAGCATTACGTTAAAAGCCTCACTAATTATGTTGGTTTGATGAGAAATGTAAGTTATACTTTTGTTTAAAAACACACACATACACACACACACTTGAACTTTTATTTGACCTGGGCCGAAAATTTGCCGAAGTCCCACTGAAAATTTTTTAATGCTTGAAACTTTTCTTGACTATTTGATCGTACGTTGGATTGTGTTTCATAATAATCTAAGCAGGATGATTTTATGCTATTTCCCTAATTAAAAAAAGAATGGTGACCTTCACGATGTCTCTGCGTTTTGTTTTAGTTACCTTTTGCATGAAAAAGCAATAATTGAGCCAGCTTAATTCTAGGAGCACTGTGTTAATAAAATTTAAGTAGCATTGAATGCTCTTGTTATTCTTCAAATTGTGCTTTCTGTTTAACATAATATCTTGGTTTTTATTTTACCTAAAATTTGAGGGAAGTATCTTTGAATGTTTAATAAACATACTAATACTTTAAGAGACATAATTACATGGAGAAGGATAAAGAAAGATCTAGAAAAATAATATCTCAATTTCTGAGAATTAAAAACGGATTCTTCTGGCCAGACGTGGTGGCGCACACCTGTAGTCCCAGCACTCGGAAGGCTGAGCCAGGAGGATTGCAGCGAGTTTGAGGCCAGCCAGGCTTACATAGCTAGACCCTATCTCAAAAAAAAAAAAACACAAAAAGGGTTCTTGTTTCTCAGTTTCTTAATCTTGTATTAATATGATTAAGAGGGTCTTAAAATTATATACTTAAATAAATTGATTCCTTCATTTTGAGAAAGAGTATCTTGGAAAATGACATTGTTAGTGTCATTTGAATAAATGGACATTGAAACTTTGTTCCCACCCTGCCTGCCAGGTACTTGGGATTGAACCCCGGGCCTGTGCACTGGGCTGCATTCCCAGGCCTTTTTTGTTAAAAATTTTAACCTAGGGTCTTTCTTAAGTTACCCAGGGTGAATCTCAAACTTGTAATCCTCTTGCCCTTGTCCCAGCCTCCCTCAGTGGGTACTTCTGGGGGTCTGGCATATGCCTGACATGGGTCCTTAATTTAAAGCTTGCTTAGTATTTCTTTAAGCAGTTTTTAAAAACTATATTCTTTGCCAAATAGTACCTATCAGTCTCTGACAAAGAGATTATATATGAATAGCCTTAGCCTTAGTGAAACAGTCAAATCCTTTTAAGTTACTAAAAATGACAACATATGAGGAAGTAGGAAAACTTCAGGAAAATTTAAGTTTAAAATGTGTTTCGGAAAAACTAATATTTGAACACGTGACAATATGTTAATTTTATCTGTACTTATTTCAATTTATATTTTTAACTCTTCTTTAGAAATGTCTCCTTTTAAGGTACAGTTATAACTATCATGTTAGGCTTTTGGAGATACTCATGTATTTGAATTTTTAAAAAATGAGTCTTTATATATATTTAATATCCCAGTGATTGACTATATCCTGAATTAGAATCCTTTTCCTTTGATTGAAAGTTGTTTAAACATTTTTTGGAGCATATCTTTGAAATATCATTTGGTGTGTACAGAATTTTCAATTTGAAATACACCTACTATTCTTGGAAGAGAGGAAATTATAGAGAAAATTTAACTTGTTCTAAAAAGCGAACAAGTTATTTTCCATGAAAAGGCACCAGCCTGCCTTGAGAGAAAGCGAGGAGGACTGCTTTGTAAACTTTTAGAGTTCAAAAAAAATTTTTCCATAGTTCTTTACATAATTTAACTTGACCAGTAACAAGCAGTAAGGTACATCTTTAACATTAGTAATCGTGAACAGTTATTTCACATTTCATTAGGAAAGAAGAATGTTGTCTTACGTGTAAGATTAATTTATAATTTCAATGAAGTACATGTAAGATAATGTTGCGTTAAAATTTTTTTAAGAAGATACAAAATGTTTAATTGTACTTCTTAGTTCTGAATTCCATAGAGATAAAATTGCAAGGATTTTTAAGAATTTCAGTGTTACCATCTGAGTTATGGTCCACACAGGTGAAATATTGAGATGATGGCTAGGAAATCTACTTAGAGAATGCTTTTTTGAAAAGTTATTAGGTAATGTAACGAGTCAATGTAAGTATTATAAGTAAATTTTATCCGTGTAAAATACATTTTGGTAGCTTTTATTGGAAACTATAGGATAACGTGTAAATTTGGGAATAGGGTTATTGCAATTATATTGACTTTGGAGCATGTTATGCAGGTATTTAGGACTACTTATTGCATGACATTTGTGAAATACATGATCACATATTTTGGTGCAGAAACGAATTTATAAGTGCTTTTACTTATTTTCTGTTCTGGCAGAGACCTTGGGAATTGAATGGTAATTTTCTTAAAAGTTAAAAAACAGGTTTATAGAAAAAGAAATTGGGTTTTAGTTTTAATTTTTTGGATGAGTTTTTATTTTTGTAATTCCTCTTGAAAAATATTTTCAACTTATATTCTAAAGTTAAATTATTGTACTTGCCATCCATTGAAGTTTGCATAAATGTGATTGAGTAAAGAACATCCTTAACGTAAATGTTATTAAACCTTTTCCTTACATGTAGATATGTGAATTTGTGTATAAGTATTGTATAGAGAAGAAATTCCCACAAGCATTTCAGTACCAGTCAAGGTTGAAAACTCTTCATACTTCGAAGCTTTTAACTTTGAATTACCAACAAAATTATGTTCAATAGGTTGTATATTTTGTCTTACTTCAAATGAGTGAATATTTTGAGTGAACCAGTTTATTTTATCTTTGTAAACAGACCATTTGTGTTATTTAAGCTTTTGTTGATTAAGATTATTCAATTTGACAGTGTTGTAAAGAATGATTTAGAAATTGGGAGTTCGTTCTTTCACTAGGTAATCTCAGACAACTTTGTAAGATTGTGTGGGCATGCGTGATTTTTATACTGTTGTCTGTTGTTAAAAGTTCTTACACATATGAATGAGCTCTTCCTTGATCTTTTTCCTTTTCAAGAAAATTGCTTCTTAAGACACATTCTTTTTAATAGCCCAAGAAGTTACAAGGATTTTTGTTTCAATTTATGGCTTTGGTGTGAGGTTTCTTTACACACATTGCTTGAGCTTTTAGAGTTTTATGTGACCTGGTTTGTTCTTACACGTTTTCACATATATGTTTCATTTTTGTTTATATGTATATATACACACCTCTTTCTGTATATTTGCCTCTGTTATAAATAGTGTTAATTGAACTTTTAAGTGTTTTTGCCGGTAAGACTGGTACTGTTATCCCATTACAGATGATGTACACAAGTCTTTGACTTAATCTAGGGTTACAGAGAATTGGAGCATGTATTTCCTATGTTGTGAGCATGATTTAAACGATAGTTGGGCTGTTTTAAGGAAGCATGATTTTAAAATGCTTTTGTTAGGCTTTTGTTATTAACCTTTCGTAAAATGTCCTTAGTGTACTATTTCTTTTGAACTATGACAGTTTTTTCCTGGCCCCAGTAAGACTTATATTTGGGTAGAAACCATACTTTTAAGATGTGGGAAAGCATCAGAAAGCTTTTGGACCTTTAGGAGAATAAGAAATTTTGGCCTTACTGTCACTTTCCTAGCTAGCTAGTATCCATATTACTAGATACTGATGTCATTTTGCGGGTTGAGATAAAGCTTCTGCTGTGAAATTTAGCTTCTAAAACTTATTAGATAGTGTAGAAGGGTTTATTTTACTGAATTTTATTGGTCTGAAAAAGATAGATTTATAATTACACTTTAGGTATAATAGTTTTAAATTGACCTAAAGATACATGTTTCATCATGATGGTATATTCTGAATTAAAAATTTACTATTTCTCTATTTTGAATGGGATTGAATTCTGAATAGTAATCAAACGTGTTTTGGTTGACTTTGGGAGTAGTGTGTTTTTTTTTTTCCTTGTCACAGAAACTTAACCCTGTTACTTTGGAGATATCATGGGGGCTGATTTTACTTTCTGTTTAATTTTCATGACCATTTCATGTTAATGTAAAAACCTGATACATTTGATATTGTTAGTCATTTTAATTTTGTGTGTGTGTGTGTGTGGCCAAGCTCTGGTGTTTTGTTTCCATTAAAACATTTTTGTTGAACAGTTATTTCAGTTAGCAGCTCTTTTCTTGGTAGAGAGCCCTCCACTGGAGTGATTGAACAAAACTGGCAGTTTTTATTCAGCCTTCTTGAATTCAGCTGCTGTTTCAGTAGTTATTTATAAATTCGCCTTTTTTTCCCCAGAAAAAAAATTTAAAGTAACACAATTTATTCTTTCACAATTCTAGAGTCAGATTTTCCCAGAAATATTAAACTTACTAGTCGTTAGAAACATGGGGAATTTAGGTACATGATTTTGTATGGCATATTGAGATTGCAGCCTTGCTAAACTGATGTTGATCTGTAGTTGTAATGAATCTTATTACATTATGGTTTTGATATCCAACATAAAGCACATAAATAAAATAAATAGCGTGTTGTCTTTATCTTCAAAGGCATTATATTGTACTTCTAGCAAGTGCACCAACAGAAAAACAACGCCTAGAATGGTGAGTAGTAGATTAGATTTTACAGAAAAAATAAACTTCAAAGTGAATCAGATAGACAGTAGGAGATGGAAGCCCTTACAGCACAAAGTTTGGTTTGATTTGTTCGTAAATACAATGTCATGCTAATGGAATTCTAGGAATGAAGGGGATCCATATACATCTTTATTTTTTTATTTTTAAAGAGTTATGTACCCTTTTTTTTTAAAGTGCTTTGTTTTTAGCTTGCTAATTTTTCTTTAAATGTTTGTGGGAATATCTTTTGTCACCTTCCTGATTTGGACGAAGTTGGCTTTAGTTCTCTATTCCCCTCAGTTAAACCTTTTTAGGCAGAGTGCAGTGCTTTTGAGTTTATTGGGGTTGAGAGAGTTTATCCAGTTGAACTGCCTTGCTATATGTTCTAAGTTCGGTATGATCTTCATATTTTTTACATGAACATTTGATTTTTGCTTTTGATTTTTAAGTAAACTCAACCAAAATTTTTATTAATAGTAAGTGACATTTGTTCAGGGTGGGCTTGGTGGAATCAAAAATCCGAATCCTGGTTGGAAGCTTGGAGAAGAATGAATTTATTACATTGGCTCATGTGAATCCCCAGTCATTCCCAGCACCCAAGGAAAATCCTGACAAGTAAGCAGCCTTCCGATGAATCTCATTTTCCCACCCTTCTTTTAGCTTCATCCATAGATTATTACAGGCAGTTTTTATAAATGGTATCACCTTATATATAGCTCAAAGCAAATTTAAATTTTATAACTTAATTTTTTTCCTGATCAGAAAAAATGAAGAGGTTTTTTTTTGAAGATTCAGCAGTGAAATACATTTTTTTCTCTAAAAATAGTTTCTGATGAGATGCCATTAACTAGAATTCACATTTTGCCCATCTTCTCTAGTAGCATTTTTAGTATTTAACATTCCTTTTTCTCCTATTCTATACTGTGTACCTACTATACCAAGCAACAGTCTGCTTTTTTATTAACTGAGATATATTTTAACTTAACCTTGCAAAAATATCTGATTTGTGGTGCATTATGGACTGTCCTAAGAGATGGGAAGAAAAAACAGACTTTTTCTTTTAAGATTCTTGTATAGGTCAGTTGCTAGTTTTTTTTTTGTTGTCGTTAGTAATTTGATACTTCACCTATACTTTCTTGCATTTGGAGAAGTAGTGGAGTATTAGTAATAAAATTGTACAATGTCAATAAACATCAAAGAAAGATTGACAAATACAAGTTGTTTTTGTAGAACATTCTAATTATTTGAACTGTTTGTAGCTTTTTGGTTAGTGCATTCTTAATTATTAAAATACTTGATGTTTTAATCAGTAGATCCACTATTAGGTATTGAGAAGTAGCTGAATCACCAACTGGTTCTGTTGCTATGTTGGTCAGATTTATTTGACCTTCCAGATTAACTTTTAAAAGTTTAATAAGGAAGTTCTAGTTAATTTTTATATTTAGAAGTAAACTTCCAGACTTTCCTAAAAAGTATCATTCTTTTTCCCTCATTAGTTTGAATGTAACTTTCTTTGATTCTGGTGCCCTTGGTACTTTAGAACCACTAAAAACATGTAGATACAATAAGAATATCCTTGTCCTGGAAGTCTGATTGCTTATGTGGTAATAGAAATGTAGAGAAGTGGTTTAAAGTAAAACTTTGAGCTTTGATTGTATCTGGGCTTGGAGCTGAATTCATTCATATATGTATATTATAGAGTTTTCCGCATAGCCCAGGTTGTCAACCCATTGGAAACTGTTTCATGAATCCTGATATAATGCTCTTCTTTGCAGGGAAGAATTTCGTACAATGTGGGTGATTGGGTTAGTGTTTAAAAAAACAGAAAATTCTGAAAATCTCAGTGTTGATCTCACCTATGATATTCAGTCTTTCACAGATACAGGTATGTCTCTACTTGAATAATCAAAATATTTAGATACTCGCAATTTAAATTTGTTATGTATACAATAGTTATAAAAAATATATTGACATTACTTGAGAATGTTGGGCAACAGTCATAAAATAATCTTGACGGTTTTGGATTGGTTAGTAGTTCCAGTTAAAAATATGTGATACATAAATGATTTCTCTATTGTGATAGCCCTTTAAAAGTTAAATGAGACCACTTTAAAATTTGGCCATACTTCTCTGTGACATTAGAAACAATCTGTATGTTATAGTATTGTCTATGAGACCATATTTCTGACTGCCTTTGTTATTGTGAACCTTAGAAATTAGCTTGAAGAAATTTTTCTCGTGTGAAATACAGATTGAAGTGTTAATTCATAGGTGAGCTACAGGGTGATTATGTCTACATTTCAAGTTGTCTTGTTAGAGATAAAGGTGTTTTGACTAAAGGCTGAGTGGAAGATATGGTTGAGAGACCAGAAGGCCATTCCATAGCTGTACAGCTTCTCAAGGGACTAGTGAACATATAAAGTGATAACTGTGTCTTTGTGAAGGACTAAATTCTGTTCTCTGAAATATTCCTCCTCCTCCAATATAAAAAATTTTAGTAAATGGCATTTTCTGCTGTCCAATATGAGTTTTCTATTATAAACATTGATATTTAGCACTAGATTTGTACCTGTTTAGTTAAAGAAAAAATCCTGGAGATAATTTGTTAAAAAGCTAGATGGATTGGGTGTGATATGCTTGTGACCCTAGCTCTTTGGGAGGCTGAGGCAGGAGAATTTCACCTTGAATGCCAGCCTGCATAACACCATTTGAACAACAAAATTTTAACAAAAGAGCTTTGGTTGTAGCTGAGTTGTAAAGTTTTTATCTGGCATATATGAGGCCATAAGTTTAATCTACAGTATTCAATAAGAAGGAAGGAAGAAAAAAAGAAAATTCAGTATTATATGCTATAAAGGAGAAATAAAAGGGAAAGAATGCAGTAGTCTACCCTTATCTGCGTTTCCACTTTTCCTCTGTTTCATTTATTCAGTGTCAGTTACTGTCTGTAAATGCTACAGAAATAATTCACAGATTTAAAATTGCATGCTGTGCGGAGTAGCATGGTGAAACTGTTGTAGATGCTGCCATTCTAGTGTAGCCATAGAGTCTGTCAGACAGTGGCCATATTGCTATTCTTGGGCTCATATGTCCCTTATATAGTAGCCTAATGCTGTGCCTAAATGCCCGAGTTGTCCTTGTCTCATCACGTTGGCATCATGTCAGCTTGTATCATCACACACCCCAACAAGGGTGAGCATAGTACAGTAGGATATTGGGAGACCACACTTATCTGCCAGAGTCTACTGTTAACGTTGTTCTTTTTTTAATACTAGTTCATGTCAGTGTTTTACTGTTTCTACTTTATGATTTTAACTTCATCGTAGGTATATAAGAATGGGAAGAACCATAGTAGTAGATAGAGGGTTTAGTACTTTAGTGGTTTCAGGCATCATTTGGGAGGTGGGGGTTGGAACATACTGCCTCTGGGTAAGAACTGACTGTTGTCTGGATTTCAGTGTAAATGCTCAGGGACAGTGTGGAGGATATATGTAAGAAATCAAGTGGTTACACCTTTATGTAGAACTACTAGCAGTGCTACTTGTGAATTCCTGCTGGGGTGGGTGTTACTTGTAGTGATTCTGATAACCATCAACAGCCTTGCCAGTAATAACATGATAGAACTTAGATATTAGAAGATAATTTTTGTAGTTTTCATGTTTAGCATAATGTAATACACATAGATATTAATTAAAAATATGAAAAGCATTCTTGTATGAAAAAACATGTATTTCATAACAAAATTAGAGGATAACAATAGTTAACACCCCGTGTTTCATAATCTTAAAAGAATGTCCAAAATGTTACAGCACAATTTGTGGACAAGAAGGACTCACTGACAAGAAAAAAAACCAAGTAGATAAAACCACAAAACTTGCTCTTCAATGAACTAAGGGAAACTAGTAATGTAAATAAAATAGTATCTATAGTAAAAGTTTGCACCGGGGATTGAACTCACAACCTCGCACCGGCCAGGGCAGGCGCTTAAGCCACTGAGCCAAACTTCCAGCCCTGGTTTTTTGAGGCACGGTCGCACTGTGTAACTCAGGCCAGCCTTACGCTCGAGTTGTAGCCCAAGCGGGCCTCGGAACTCACAATGCTCCTCCTACCTCAATCTCCCAAGTGCTGGGATTAAAGGCGTGCACCACCACGCCCGGCTTATAGTAGAAGTTTTTGAAGCAGTGAAGTAACTTGGGGAACTGTTTGGACTTCTCCCTACCTTCTGTTTATCTTCTATTTTGCTTCCTTTTTCTCCATGTGTATATATTTCACTTTCTCATATAAGAGAAACCATGTGATATTTAAGCTTGTATGTCTTATTTCACTTAACATTATGTTCTAAAGTTGTATCCATTTGCCTGTGAATGCCTCACATTTATCTTGCTTTATGGCAAAATAGTACTCTGTTGTGTATAGATACAGCATTTTCCTTACTTATCTGCTGATGGACACACGCATTGTTTCTGAGATAAAGCTATTATAAATTGTGTTGCTATAAACATGGGTATGCATGGATCCCAGTGATATAATGACTTCACTCTTTTGGAAAGATAATCTAGAAGGGGTATAGCTGGGTCAGATGGAATTTTTGGTTTCTGGAGGAATCTGCACACTTTTTCTGTTCTTTTATTTGGTGCTGGGGAGTGTGCTCAGGACTTTATGCTTGCTAGATCTGTGCTGTGCCACACAGCTGTGGTCTCCAGCTCGTGATCAAATTTTGATGCATAGTCTTTGTGTTTTTGACAGCTTCAGACTAAAATACATTGAATTTTATGTAAAATTAGTTCTTGGTTCAAAGAATTGCCAAGTAAATTTTCATCATTAGGAAAGTAGGTAAAACGTAGTACAGTTCTTTGTGTGAAACAGTCCACATTTTAAGGGTGTAACTCATGAGAAAAACAAATCACCATAGATTTGTACGTGCCATCTGTTGGGTGATACTGTTCCTTCTCGTATGTGCCACCACAGTGCTTGCTGTAAAGTAAAAATTCTGATTTATGAACAAGCAAGCTATAGACAGATACTGAATTAGAATATGACTTTTTAATAGCACAAATTTTAGATTTCATTCCCAGTCTTTCCAACTACTTTTTGAGTTGTTCAGTTGTTAACATTAGAAATCTTAGAGATTATGAAATGTTTTGCCTCATTTTTCAGAACCCATTGAGATTCTTTCTGATTAGTGTTATTTTCAATGCTAGTTCAGACCACTTCTGTTGTTCGGTTGTATTGCTTTCCTAGCTGTACCTTTTCCATCCTCTACCTTGCATTCTTACCCAGCCTCCAAATGCTACTTTTAAGCCAAGTCATGTGTTGTCTGCTTAAAACCTATAATGGCTAATCATCTCACTCAGAATAAAAGTCCACACCTTGGCTTCCAGCTGGCCTGACCTCATTATTCTTACCTTCTCTGACCTCATTATTAAAAGTTCATAATCCCCAGATGTGTGTGGCCAGAAAGGTAGTAAAGTTACAATCAAGATACTCATCAGGTCCTGGAGCAGCACTTGGTATCACAAACTTTTTGTTGGGAACAATTGAACTCACAGAAGCAAAAATTAAAGGCCAATAGCCACAAATAGTTGAGATTGAAGGGTTTGTTTTTGGATATTTTGATACCAGTCTTAAGGAAAAACTTCTGTATTGGAAGTTTTTGAGTTTTGCCAGCTGCAGAAGAAAGATTATGCGTTTCTACTCCTTTGTTTTATCTTTTTTTTTTTTTTTCTTTTTCTGTTTTTTGTTCTTCAGTTGTTCCCAGGCATGTAGTCCTGTTTAGGCCATGTGGTTCTTGATGTTTGCTCTTCCTGAAATGCTACTGCTGTCAGTACTTTCAGCTCACTTTCTCATAGTCATTTAAACCTTCAGTCAGATGTTAATTCAGCTTCTGGACTGAGCTTCCTGTCCTATTTATTCCCTATCCAGTTTTTCTCCACAGTACTTATCATCATCTGATATGCAGTGTATTTCTTTTAATTTTTGTTCATTATATTTACTAGAATGTAGACTGTAACTCTTTTGGTCTCCTTTATTCTGTTTCGTTTTGTTTTTTGAGACAGGGTCTCATTATGTAGACTCTACGGGCCTTGAACTCATGGCTGTCCTCCTGACTCAGCCTCCCGAGTGCTGAGATTACAGGCGTGTGCCTATCCCGCCGCCTTATTCAGTGTTACAGCTTCAGTTTCTACCTTATGGATACAGTCTCAGTTTCGATGCTCAATCAGTATTTATTATATGAATGATTTTTCCCATTTTGGGGCCCTAGGACCTAAATAGTTGGATTTATTTGTAGCATACATAAGTAAAGCATTTATTTTTAGTGTAAATTTATTTGAGCCTTTGACCTTCTTTTTGTTCTTGTTTTTGTTTTTGTTTTTTAAAATAGGAAGTGTCATCACTCTAAATTTTATCTTGCAGATTCTCACAAAGGTATCTCTAGGTGGAGTTTAATAAATTTGACTTGATGTACATGTTAACATACTGAGAGTAAAATTTTAAATTATACTGGTAGCATGAAGGGATATGGATTATTTTAATCCTTTTCCTGTAATTCTGATGTTTCTTAAAGTGTTACTCTTTAAAGTTAACTCTTGTAAGAGTTAATGAAGAGTTACTGCACTGGAAGATTAAGTATACTTTGTGCTTTTATTCATTATTATGTACATCTTATGGTAAATTAAAATTAGTCCAGACAATGAATTATATAAGGTTAGGGACACATCTTGAGCTAAGAATTCTGTAAATATGTAGTGTGATGGGAATAAGGATCCCTACTTGAAATACACCCCTATTTCCTCAGTGAATTTAAACTTGCCTTTATTAAAATGTTTCTATTTCTTGTAACAATGTCTAATTGTATAGTTTATAGGCAAGCAATAAACAGCAAGATGTTTGAGGTGGATATGAAAATTGCTGCAATGCATGTAAAAAGAAAGCAACTCCATCAACTACTACCTAATCATGTGCTTCAGAAAAAGAAAAAGGTAAATTTAGAGAGTACTTACAACAGCATTACTAACATGTTTTATGCATCTATCCTATCAGTATTTCAGAATTTAGGTTAATGGATCACCTGACATAGATTGTAGCATTTAAAACCCTGTTGGATGAGAGCAGTTCTGTTATGTACGAACTAGCTCTAGTCAGTTTTCTTTTTTCTTTTTCTTTTTCTTTCTTTCTTTCTTTTTTTTTTTTTTTTACATTTTTTGCTGTTTATTATTTTGAGACGGGTCCTTCTATGTAGTGCAGGCTGGCCTTGACCTCGCTCGGTAGCCCACACTGCCCTGGAACTCAGGGTGATCCTCCCATCTTCAGCCTCCTGAGTGCGGAGGCTACAGGTGTGCGCCAGCACGCCCAGCCTCCAGTCAGTTTACTTGGATACACTTGTCTCACGTCAGTAAGTGGTCATATTTCATATCCTGATTTTGTGTGCACCTAGATTCTTTATTATTTTTAAATTTTAATTAGTACATGTTTGTAATACATAATGATTTAATTCAATGTGTTTTTTTGTTTTCGTTTTGCTTTTATTCTTAATCATTTAAAATCCCACACGAATGTCTTAATTCCTCTCATTGGTTGGCTGTTATTTTGAGACAAGGTCTTAACTACATAGTTCAGACTGGCCTTGAACTCACTGTGTAACCCAGGCTGGGCTCAAACTGAGCACACACCTGCCTTTGAGTCCTAGGATTACAGCCTCTTCTCCTTTAAAAAGTAAACAAAATTAAATTAGGTTATGTCTGACTAAGTAAATTACATGTTTAAAAAATGAAATTGCCACTTTTGGTAAATGTAGGAAAATACGTTATTTAAAATTAAAAGTTATTTAAAAGTTAGAGGTTATTGATTATAAAGGACAGATGGGTCAGCAGAGGTACTATTGTGCAGTATACTTTGAATTTAGTGCTTTCTTTTAAATAACTCTGAGCCAGTGTTCCCTTCTTTATTTGTGCTTACCAGTGAGCATAGTGGGAATTGTAATGCACAGTAACAACATCATTTGTTCTTTAATTGGTTTCAAAAACAGAAAACTTGCCAGGATCTGAAGCTGACTGTTATAATCCCATATACTCAGAAGGCTGAGGCAGAAGGATTACTTGAGCCTATGAGTTTGAGATTGGCTGTATAACATAGTGAAATCCTGTCTAAAAAAAAAAAAAAAAACACCCAAAAGATAAGTTTGATGGCTTATTCCCATAATGGCCAGTCAAACTACATGAACTCAGTTGCATCTGTTAAGAACAAAGGTGCATGCGTGTATGTACCATTTGATACTTGTATGTAAAGTTTACAAGTTTTGAAAACTTACAAAGTAATGTTTACGAGAGAAGCTGAAATAAAAGTATATGTTGGAGAATGATGAATGCTATATTCAGGAAGAATCAAGCTGTACTGTTCAGCTATCTGTGATACTTAGGTAAAAAACATCTGTTCTTGTTTTGTTTTGTTTTTTTTTTTAATTTTTAAGTTTTTTGTCTTTTTGAGACAGGGTTTTGCTATGGTGTTCAGGCTGGCCTTGAACTCACTTTGTAGTCAAGACTGGCTTTGAACTCACAGCAATCCTGCCTCAGCCTCCTGAGTGCTGGGATTACAGGTGCGCATCACCATGCCCCACCTTGTACTTACAGCTAAAATTGGGGTAAAAATTTTACCTGTATCATTAGATATTTCATGACTAAGTGAGCCTGGCACGTAGGAAATGGTTGTCGTAGCTTCCCGTACTATTTAGCTGCATCATCTTTTGGAGCTTAGGGACAGCCATATGAGTTGGCAGGGGGCGGGGAGGGGGTCTGAAATGAAAATTTTAAGGGCCTAAATATGTTACTTTTCGTGGTTTTTTCTTTTTGGAGGGATGCTGGATACCAGACCCAGGGCCTTGCATGTACTAGAGGAGCAGTGTGGCACTGAACTGTACCCTCAGCCTGTGATGATAGATACTATTAAAAATTGTTACTCCTCTCCTCAGCACTGGGGGCAGGGAATCTCTCCTTAAACTGATTGTTCATGAATTAACTAATCTAGAAAGTGACCAAAATGTATTTAGTACTGTGTGTATATAACGAAATGTACACTCACCAATTTTAGTATCATGTTAAACCTTGCCTTCTAATTGTCCTTCGTTGTATTATTTTTATTTATTTATTTGGCAGTGCCAGGGATAGAAACCAGGGCCATGTACCTGCATACTAAGCAGATACTCTATCAGTGAGCTGCATTTTCAGCTCTGATAGCATATTATCAGTAGATTAACGCAGTTGAAATTAAATTCAGTGCATGTAAAAATAAATAATTTGTTTTCAGAAGTGAACGTAAATAGATTATGTTCCTTAGCACTTAGCTATTTCTGCCTTAAACTAGAAGGTATTTATAACAGGTAACTGGATTTTCCAGTGTTCTAGATTCATATTAACTTAAAATATTATTTATTGATGGTACTGTTATTTTCAACAACTGTAAGTGAATATTTTGGTACTGGGTTTCAACCCAGGTTCACACTGAGCTGTATTCTCAGTGCCTCTTTTTACTTTTTATTTTTGAGACAGGAGGTTTCTAAGTTGTCTGCGCAGGCTGGTCGTAAATTTGTGGTATTCCTGCTTCAGCCTCGCAGTGTATACGCACCACCATACCTGGCTTAAGTGAATTTTAGTATGTTTTATTTTGACTGTTAAAGTAATATTTTTTTTAGATAGAACTAATCATTTTGAATGTAAAGAGAATTATATATATGGAGAATATCCGAAATTAAACTTAACATTTATCAAATGAAGTAATTAAAATCTCATCTTTTAATGTTTACTTGTACAGTGACTGTTCAATGCACATTATTATCACATGTATTTTTTAAAAGGTTTTCGATGAAAATTAATATTTTAGAATCTATATATTGTGCTTACTATATTATGACCATCTATCCAAATGATCTTTTTATTGGCTGCTTAATGTTCTTTGTATGGCTAGTTCGATTAAATCTGTTTCTGTATTTGAAGTAATTTAGATTATTTCCTTGCTGCTTTTCGTTTTTTTGTTGTTGTTGTTTGTTTTGTTTTTTTATTGGTACAGGGGATCAAACTCACAACCTTGTGCTTGCCAGGCAATCACTTATGCCACTGAGCTAAATCCCCGGCTCTAGCTTCTATTATTAAAATTGTACTTTATTCTTTTTCTTTCTTTTGGTGTTTTGAGACAGGGTCTCGCTACGCATGCAGCCTTGCTTTGAACTGACTATGTAGCCTGGCCTCAGACTTGCAGCAGTCCCCCATCTCAGCCTCCTAAGTATGGGAATTACAGGCGTGTGCCTCCACGCCTGGCCTAGCTGCTGCGTTTTTTTTTGTTTGTTTGTTCGTTTTGTTTTTTTTTTAAGTCTTTTTGAGACAGGGTCTCACTGTGCAGTTCAGGCTGGCCTTGAAGCCATCACAGGCTGGTCTCAAACTTGCAACGATCTTCCTGCCTCAGCCTCTCGAGTGTTGGAATTACAGGCATGTACCACCACACGCAGCTGCTTTCTTTTTATAAGCAATAAGTGTCCACAAATCTGAACCCTTGACATTGTTATTTGTTTTGTTTGAGTGTTTTGAGACAGGGACTCAGCTGTGTAGCTCAGGCTGGCCTTGAACCCATCACGATCCTCCTTCCTCTGCTGAGTGCTGGGATCACAGACATATACTATACTACCATAACCAACTTTGCTCCTATTTGTGGAGCACTATAAGAGTCCTTTTCTGTATTTAATGTTCTAGCAACCCAGAGAAATTGACTCTTACAGAAGAAACACAATGGTTGAGAAACTTAGCCAATTCTCAGTATAAACTGTGAATTGGACCTAAGTCTGACTGAGAAGTATGAGCCTTTGTTTCTCTGAAGTATGCTTTTGTCCTGTTTACTTTTAGACTGTTAATGATTATTTGGCTTTGAAGCTTTGTCCTACTAAACTTGATACAGACACAGAACTGAGCCAAGTAGAAAGCTGCTTTGTCTTCACATTTTCACACCCTAACCTACCGTTTCACAGGTGTGTAGTCAGGCGAGGAAGTATATGTAATTGAACATAATTTACTCGTTGAAAATATCCTCACATCCAGTGAATGCTAAAGTTCGTGAATGTGTTCGAGTAGGAAACATGCTTATTTAGACTATTACTTTGTTTTACAACTGACTTATAAACAAATGGCATTACTTACTGTCCTCCCTTCTATCAAATCTCACCTTTCCCATTTGATCCTTTTTGACTTCTTTCCATAAGGGCCTTCCTTAGCACTAAATCAGAGATTAGAATATCTTGTCATTTGGGGAGCTGAAGAACAAAGCATTCGCATACATACATATACTTGGACTGAGTCTTTGTCAGCAACATACATGATTTCCATTAAAATGGTTCTGTTGGGGCCAAGGTGTCACTCAGGGATAGAGCCCTTGCTGAGCACGCTGTGAGTTTGACCCCTGCCATTGAAGGGGAGAAAGCCCCCAAACAGAGCACATGCACAGAGCCCATAATATTTCTGTAATGATGTGACACGAAGTGTATTATGGGAAAACAGTGAAGCCAGAGGAATCTTGTGATAGCAAAATTTAAAACTTTGTCACTTCAGATTTTAATTTTAATTCCGTGAGACCATTTAGGTTTTTGGTTTTCTTGCATTTTCTATTTTTTTTTTAAAAGTAGCAGAACTAACATTAAGTTCTATATGGCAATATTAGGCTTAATTTTTCTTCTGCTGTTTTTCACAGAAAAATGAACCAATATTAAATGGACTGTTAAAATCTAAATTGCAATTAGAGTACTGGAAATCTTTTACCTTGAGAGTTCATTTATTTGATAAATAATAATGAATGACAGTAAAATATACTTTTGATAATTTTTTGGGCATTATGTAGTGATTATGTTCATTATGAGATGATTAAAAAATTGTAATGCCAGGTATGATGGTGTGCACCTATAATCTCAGCTACGTAGGAACCTTAGGCAGGAAGATCTCATGCGTTTAGGTACTCCAGGCCAGTCTTAACAACAACATAAGACCTTGCCAACCCTCTGTTCTCTGAAATTACAAATAATTGCAAAACCACTTCTAATTCCAGTTGCCAGAGATGGTTAAGATGGTCATTGCTAGTGTCAGGAGCATTAAAATCTTTTTCTTTATGCATGTATATTTTTATAGTCTTCTGGTCCAAGATTCATGTATTTTCATATTTATAGTGATTTTTGATTTGTATTGTGGCTCCAGTAAGTACATACGGTTACGGTTTATGTAGCATTCTTGGCTCATTTTCTTCCATCACAAATACTTGAGAAATATGTGACTCCCAGATCTTGGCTGTTTACAATTAGCACAACACTTAGAATTTTAATAAACTAAACGATTTCTCATTTTTAGTAGGGAGTATGTATTGGTTAAGAGTGTTCACATTTCAAAGGCCTGTGTGAAAATTATATTTAATGAAATATTTTATTGATTGCAGCACTCAACAGAAGGAGTGAAATTAACAGCTCTGAATGACAGCAGCCTTGACTTGTCTATGGACAGTGACAACAGCATGTCTGTGCCTTCCCCCACCAGTGCTACGAAGACCAGTCCATTGAACAGCTCTGGCAGCTCTCAGGGGTAAGGAGACAGCACAAAGGGATCAGTAGCTATTGGTGAAGCACACTTAAGGTATATTCTCTTGTGACTGGTAAAGTCATCCAATTAGAGTGTTATTTTATTCTATCTTCTGATATTTTACAAATAACAACTCCTAGTTTGGGGACAGTAATTTTTAGTTTTGTCCTAATGTGTATATTTGCATTTTGTTTTTGAGATCAATATGCTTTGATTTATGGATCAATATTAGTTCTCCTCTTCATCTCTGTTTATGTACTTAGATACAGATACATTGAACTGTGTGATGTGCCAAGGAAAACAGGCAAAGGTACAAACCTACCTTTCTGTCTTAGCACTGCTTATACACGCAGGAGAATGTACCTCTGAAATCGTTAGTCATCTTAAGAAGAAAGTAAAGATCTCTGTGAAGTGGTTTTAGTTAAAGAAACTTTTTCTGAAAGAATTAAATATCTCTTTAGAAATACTTAAAGCAGTTAAAAATACTGTTGGAGCTGGGTGTGGTGGCTCACACTTGGGTGGCTGAGGCTGGAGGATTGCCTTGAGTTTGAGGCCAGCCTGCAACACATAGTTCCAAACCAGCTTTTACTATATAATGAGACACTGTCTCAAAACAACAGCAACAGAAAACACAAACAAAAACATTAGAAATGAATATATGTCTATGGCAGTAAAAATTTAGTGTCTTCATTATATCTTTTTAGAAATTCTTATTTTATACACCTTACCCATATTTCCAAGGGAGGTCTTTTTTTGTTTGTTTGCAGCACCGGGGATTGAACTCGCAACCTCGTGCCTGCCAAACAGGTGCTCAAGCCACTGAGCCAAACTCCCAGGTTTTTTTGAGGCAGGGTCACACTATGTAGCTCAGACCGGCCTTGCGCTCGCGTCGTAGCCCAAGCCAACCTCGAAATCACAACGCTCCACCCACCTCAGCCTCCCGAGTGCTGGGATTAAAGGCGTGCGCCACCACACCCGGCCCCAAGGGAGGTCTTTATAGTTGATGTCAGCATTTTCATCTGTGACAGTTATGCTGGTTACTTTGTTAATAAGTTGACCATTAAACTTGAGTCTTTTAAGACTATATATACTGTGCATTTCAGTTTTTAAAAACAGAAATTGGACTGCTGGTGTGCAAGTTACCACAGATGTGCAGTGTGTGGGTGACCCCCTAGGAAGGGTGACATGGGTGGTGCCCCGGTATAGTGGATGAGTGCAGTGTGTGGGTGACCCCCTAGGAAAGGTGAAATGGGTGGTGCCCAGGTGTAGTGGATGAGTGCAGTGTGTGGGTGACCCCCTAGGAAAGGTGACATGGGTGGTGCCCCAGTATAGTGGGTGAGTGCAGTGTGTGGGTGACCCCCTAGGAAAGGTGAAATGGGTGGTGCCCAGGTGTAGTGGGTGAGTGCAGTGTGTGGGTGACCCCCTAGGAAAGGTGAAATGGGTGGTGCCCAGGTGTAGTGGGTGAGTGCAGTGTGTGGGTGACCCCCTAGGAAAGGTGACATGGATGGTACACAGGTGTAGTGGGTGAGTGCAGTGGTCTTTTTCTTTGTACTTTGCATTCATGGAGTGTTTTTGAGCTAATCGAGTAATCTGAAGACAACAAACCCAAATATGATCTTTAAATTGAAACAGCTTCCTACTCACAACGCATTAACCACCACCACCTGCTCTCGCTCTTGCTCTTGGGCTCTGTCTGGTTGTCTTGCTCACTTGCTCACTAAGATCTTAGGTCCTTGCACTGAGCTAAATCCCCGACCCTTTTTGTTTTCTTACTTTTAGACAGAATTTCACTAATTGTCCAGACAGCCACCTGCCACCATGCTTGACCTCTTTTAGAACCATTCTGTCCAATGTGATACTAACCATGTGTGGCAGTTTAAAATTTAGTGCTAAATAAAATTAAAAACTCATTTTCTCACAACCTGTATTTCAAGCACAGAATAGACACATCTTACAGTGGCTACTATATCGAATAGTACAGATAATAGCATTTCTTTCATCACAGTTCTGTTGGTCAGTGCTACTTTATAGAAGGTTTGCCTTTGATTGTTGGTTATATTTTATTAAAGCCATTTACAGAAGCATGTGTGTTGGAAGGAAAATCAAAGAATCATTTATTTCATACCTACACATAGTACATATTATTACTGAATTTTGCTTTCTGCTTAATTTTGTATTTGCTTTAAACTTATGGTGGGGGGTTTCTCTTGTTAGCAGAAACAGCCCTGCTCCAGCTGTGACGGCAGCATCTGTGACCAACACCCAGGCTCCTGAAGTCTCTGTGCCACAAACGAATTCCAGTGACAGCTCAGGGGGTGAGATTGATGTGATGTTCCAGAGAATTCTAATAATTGGTTTTAATCTTCAGTTTGAAACAGTCGATTTGTGATTAAGTAATAGGAGGCCAGCTTTTAGTGCTGGTATTTGTTTGTAAAGTTTTTCATGAAATCAGAGAAAAGCTTGTAACTTGATGTGATTATGTTTATTTGCATGTTTTGCATACTTACCGTTTAGGTACATCGAGTGAAAGCATTCCTCAAACTGCCACGCAGCCAGCCATTTCGCCACCACCAAAGCCTACAGTCTCCAGAGTTGTTTCCTCAACACGTCTGGTAAACCCACCACCTAGAACTTCAGGAAATGCAGCAACAAAAACACCTAACCCTATAGCAGGAGTCAAGAGGACATCCTCACCTCATAAAGAAGAAAGTCCCAAGAAACTCAAAACAGAGGAGGTATATATGTACATACATATGTTATACACTCACAAAGTTAAAGTGCATTAGTTAGCCCTATCTGCAGCATCTTATGTATTCTTGAATCCAGCAACAGAAAACCTTTTTGTGAGCCAGAAGTGAGGAGCACAGTCTTTAGAAGAGTTAACTGTTGTGTGCATGATGCTTTGCCGCCATAATTTTTCTTTATTTTTCCCACTCTTTTAGTAACTACCTCTTAGTAAATCCTGTTCTCTGGGGTAGACTCTGTGTATGTATGTATATGTGTGTTGCTGCTGCTGCTGCATGAAATCGACTTTGCATGGTAGGCAAGCGCTCTACCACTGAGCTGTGTTTTTGGTCCTTTTAAGTAAGTGTAGGACCAGGAATATGGCTCTGCAGCATAAGTGGTTGTCTGGCAAACACAAGGTCATAGCCGGGCATGGTGGCGCACGCCTTTAATCCCAGCACTCAGGAGGCTGAGGTAGGAGGAGCGTTGTGAGTTCGAGGCTGGCTTGGGCTACAACGCAAGCACAAGGCCGACCTGAGCTACATAGTGCGACCCTGCCTCAAAAAACCAGGGCTGGGAGTTTGGCTCAGTGGCTTAAGTGCCTGCCCTGGCAGGTGTGAGGTTGTGAGTTAGATCCCTGGTGCCAGAAAAAAAAAAAAAGTCATGAGTTGGATTCCCAGTACCAAAAAAAAAGGAAAAAGAAAATATTAAACAAATGTAGTCTACCACAAAATTATATCCTTTTGGTGCAGTGGGTTGTGTGTAGTACTGGGGATTTAACCCAGGACCCTCACACTGAGCTATGGCACCATCCCTTTTTATTTGCAGACAGAGTCATGCTTAACCCAGGCCAGACTTGAACTTGAGTCTCCTCACTCAGTCTTCTAGTATGCTGGAAACACAAGCATGTGCCACTGCAGCCATCCATCTTAATTTTTTTTAATAACTATATATTTTACTGAGTCCTTGCTTTTCGTCTTCTTCTTCCTCCTCTTCCTCTTCTTCCTCCTCTTCCTCCTCCTCCTTCTCCTTCTCTTCCTCCTTCTTTTCCTCCTCATTTTTTTTTTTGTGTGTGTGTGATATAAATGAAGTTTTTGTACTACACTTACAGTGAAAGAATTGGTAAACTAGCGGTTTCTGGGCATTTAACTAGGGCCCCTATTCACACAAATCTAATCAGATTAGTTTTGGGATCTTGAATGATTAGATCCTTTAACCCTTCAGGAAATGTTCTAGAAGTACTTTTAATTTTTTTATAGTAATATCTTACTTATTATAGACTCAAAAAGGCCATGTTGATTTGGTACAAGTTTGTTTTGTTTTGTTTTCTGTAGTGCAGGGGATCGAACCCAGAGTGTTGGCTGTGTTAGGCAAGAGCCTTCAGCCCCTTGCGTGGTGTGTGTCTTAAATACAAGTAGTTTTATAGTCTTGTTATACACTTTCATCTCTGGAATTACTCTAATTTGTTTTCATATTATTTCGTCCTTCATTATCCAGAGATCTCAGTCCACAACTGCGAATACCATTGTCATTTTTGGCCAAAAAGTTTGTTATTTAGGAACTGTTTTGAATGAAAAAAAGTATGTAGGTTTTAATGGCATCCATTGTATTGATTAATAATGGTGAAAAATAATTTGTCTCTAATTGAACTTTTTTGTTTTACATTGTTTTTGGAAATACACTGTTAACTGAAAATAAATAATTTAATAAATTTTATCACTCCTAGAATGCTAGATACTCCTGGTGTGGTGGTACATGCCTGTAATCCCAGCCCTTGGGAGGCCGAGGCAGGTGAATTGCTGGGAATTTGAGGCCACCCTGGGCTACAAAGTTAAATTCAAGGCCAAGTTGAACTGCATAGTGAAGCCCTGTCTTAAAAATAAATGAATGGTTAGATAAGAGTGAAAATGGGCATAGAGCATCTTTTTCTTACTGCAGAATGGGCTCGGCAGACCTGTCTGCAGTTGTCTGTTATGTCAGTGCTTTTATCCTCAGTCGAATTCCATCTTCAGGGTTTTTGTTTTGTCTTTTTTTTTTTTTTTCCCTTTAATAAGCAGATTTTAAGGCTTCCAGAAACATTGAATGCAAGCCCTTCTAGGAATTAGACCTGGGAGGCTTCTTACAAACTTTGCCTTATGGTTACATTGTGCAGCAGCCCAAGGATCTGCTAGTTTTGGTGTAAATTGCACATTTTGCCTATTGGTAGTATTGTGAGTTCTCAGGACATTTCAAGCATTTGGGTTTTTTAATTTTTACTCTGGTTAAGGATGTATAAACATAACTCTTGCCTTTGAATGTTTAATTTATAAAAGGTACATTGAGAGCTCTTAGTAAATAAATATATACCAGTACTGTGTTTGTAATTTTGTTTGTGATTATATTGGTAGAATATATAGTTTAGAGAAACAGTAGGAATATAAAAGTTTTACACTGTATTAAAAATTAAAAATGTAGCCAGGCGTGATGGCGCACGCCTTTAATCCCAGCACTCGGGAGGCTGAGGTAGGCGGAGCGTTGTGAGTTCGAGGCCGGCTTGGGCTACAGCGCGAGCGCAAGGCCAGCCTGAGCTACACAGTGCGACCCTGCCTCAAAAAAACCAGGGCCGGGAGTTTGGCTCAGCAGCTTAAGCGCCTGTCTGGCAGGTGTGAGCCTGTGAGTTCAATTCCCGGTGCTGCAAAAAAAAATAAAAAATAAAACATAAAAATAATAATAAAAATTAAAAATGTATTGGAAAGAGAAGAAAATCATTTTGTATCTGTTTATCTACAACATAGCAGCAGTTATAATGAGCTCTTTACCTGTCTCTATACCCTTAATTCTGTCAGCTTTTTCTATCTGTACTTTGCTCTGTTTTGGTGGGGGGTACCAGGAATTGACCTCATAGCCTCGTGCTTGCCAGGCAGGCACTGTACTACTGAGCTAGATCCCCATCCTGTCCTTTGTTCTTGAACCATTTAGAAGCAGTATCTGGACATTATATAATTCATTATAATTTTGAAGTTATGTATATAAAATCATGTATAAGCAAAATGATCCAATATCAAAAAAGTTAATAGTTCATTAATACATGTATCGCATGTCTCTTCACATTTCCCTATCATTAATTTTTTTTTTTAAACAGAAGAAAAATAAGTTGTTTTTTTTTTTTTTGCGGCACCGGGGATTGAACTCACAACTTCGCACCTGCTAGACAGGCGCTTAAGCCATTGAACCAAACTCCTAGTGCTAGTTTTTTGAGGCAGGGTTGCACTATGTAGCTCAGGCCCGCCTTGCGCTCGTGTTGTAGCCCAAGCCGGCCTCAAACTCACAATGCTCCTCCTACCTCAGCCTCCCAAGTGCTGGGATTAAAGGCGTGCGCCACCATGCCTGGCAAAAAATAAGAAATTAAAGTAAAACAGAATTTCACAACAGGCCAGTAGGAGAGTAACAATAATCAACACATTACATATTGTTATATTCACAGCGGTTGTTTAGGGTATAAGATACAGACATGAAACATTGTCCAGAAAATTATTAGCACAAAATTTTCCCCTCAATGAATCAACAGAAACCAGCTATATGGCTATCTTTTTTCATTAATTTTTTTAATAGTCTCTTTGCTCAAATGTGGAGCTAAATAAAATTCCTACATTAAAATTATTTAAAATTTTTAGTACCATCTCCCCCGAGAGGGCATTGAACACAGAGCCTTTGCAATGATGCAGTACATCCCCAGCTCGTTATTTCATGACAGGTTCTTGCTAGGTTGCTGTGTTCCCCAGCCTGGGCTTTCACTTGAGATACAGAACAAATTTTCTTTTATTATATAGAGAGTAATTACATTTCCCAGCAGAGAAACTTGAGGTAAAGTGGCATTTCCAGATAGAAAACTATTTTTAGTTAGAGGCAGGATTAAAACTGAGGCCCGTGTCTCACGTTGCTAAGTGGAAGAAGTTTGCTGTCGTGTAACTATCCTAATATTGTGGCCCTCCTAAATTGAGCCCTCTGTCCTCTCTATTCATGAGTACTGGTGTTAGAAATTACAGTGACTCAGAAGGAAATACGAGTCTTGCTGAGTCTACTAACCCGTATGTGGGTAAGAGGGTGAGGTGTGATGAGGTGGTTTAGTTCTAATTAATGTACATCCTGTGCTAATGTTTTTCAAATATACAGAATTTATACAGTAAAAGTAAAAAAAAAGGTTGCTCCAATCTCTTGGGTTATATGACTAACGTCATTTTATTCAGAAACTTGTTTGGGAAATTTCATTTGCAAGGTTACTGCACTCTCTTCACTTGCATCACCTAGCTTCGTCAGTTACCTGCTGGCCAGCTTTGCTTCATTACACACTTCACTCCGTTGTGGGATTTTGTTTTTGTTTTTGTTTTTTTGTTTGTTTTTGGTACCGGGGATCTAACTCACAACCTTGCATCTGCCAGGCAGGTGCTTAACGCCACTGAGCTAGATCCCCAGCCTTATTTTTTGAGACAGTGTCTCTCTCTGCAGTTCAGGCTAGCCTTAAACTCACTTTGTAAGCCCAGGCTGACCTCGAACTCCTGCCTCAGTCTCCCGAGTGCTGGGATTAAAGGCGTGCGCCACCATACCCAGCTTCCTCCATTGTTTTAAAAGCAAACTCAGGCATACAACTTTAACCAGAAGTATTTTAATATGTATCTAAAAGAAGGACTTCCTAGAATGTTTATCACAGAATATGTATCACACCAGTTTTGATAGTAACTCCATAGTGTCGCATATCCAGTCAGTATTTATATTTGTGCATTTGTGATTTAACTCACTATTTTTAAACTTGTTAATAAGTATGTAAGGTCTTTATTGGAATTAGGCTTTTGGAATTAAATTTTTTCTAATCTGTGTAAGCCTGTGGTTTCTGACCTTTTTTTTTTTTTTTTTTTTTAAGCTATTGAAATGAAATTTTAGTTCTGATTAGTAAGTAAACCTGGGGAGATAGTACAGTTCCTAAGGCTTAAGGAGGTTCTATGTCAAGCCTTGTGTTCTTTAAGGTGTTAATAATAGGTTTCACTAGGAAAGGGGCTATATGTGTCACACTGTGGTTGGTCAGTTTTGGAAGATAATTTCTCAAGCTTTATATGTTCTAATGTGTTGGTTTCCTATAGCAGGAATGGTAATATCCCTGGTTCCTGAATTTGTTTTAGTGGGAATTCTTCCTTACTAAAACCATTGCGTGTATTAACTGGTTTTGGCATTGTCTTTAAGTGGTGGTGATCTTAAGAAAACCTGTTTAAAAGGGTAGCTGTGACCTCTTAAGGCTGTATATTTGGTCTTACAGGCTTGATTATTTTTAGGTTTGATCAGTTTTTGTAAAGTAAAGCATTGATTGGCAAATAATCTAAATTTTTCATTTTAGAGAATAAAGCTTTTTTTCTTAAAAACAGGATGAAACAAGTGAAGATGCTAACTGTGTTGCTTTGAGTGGACATGATAAGACAGAAGCAAAGGTATACTCATTTAGCCTTTAGAATACACGATTAAGAGTGCAGAAGATGTGTTAGAAATGTCTGTAGAGTATTATTGTACTATATTTTGTGCTATAGATTTTAGATTTTTCTCCACATTGTTTTTAGAGAAGTATTTGTTCCTTTTTAATGTTAATGCCAAAAGCTGAAGGGAATTCAATGGTGAGACATGTACCTTACCTTTAAAGAAGCTTATAATTACACAGAGAAGATATCTTGTAGATGCAAGTAGTTACAGTATTAAAACCAAAGTCACTGGTAGTTGGGTATTCCAAGGGGAAGAGTAGCACGATATTTTTTGACTGCAGAAATGACTTCACAGACGACTGTAGCAGCATTAAAGTGGATTTCACAAGAAATGGGACTGGGGCTTCCATGATGAGAGATGGGCATCTCCTTGTTAGGCTTGACAGTGCAGTATGATTGGAGAACTTATTTTCAGCCCAAGGTTTTGACTGGAAGCTGGGCTGCATGGGCCTCGAATGAGGGATATTGAGTAGAGGTGACTAGTTACGTCAGAAGCCTCAGTGTCATATCTTCAGAAATTGAAATACATGGAAAAGTTTTAATGTTACACCCCTTGCTGTAGAAAAACCAGGAAGTCCCATCCTTCCCCTATATTATCCAGATTCCCGTGATGTTATTTTAATGTGTATTCTTTGGTGGTTTTGTCGAGTTTGTGCCTGCCCTCATATGTGCATACAATACTGATACCTTTGTTTACCAATTTTAAGTCACTTTTTAAACCAAGAAAATATGTTCATGTCATTATATGATCTAAAAATTATTAATGTCATCATAGAAAGCTGTTAACAAATTTTACCCACCTCCTTATTGTTAGCACTTGTTTCCCTTTAAAAACAAAGTTGCACTTTTCTACTCTAGTATTAACTTTAGCTAAATGCCTGTTGTCCCTTCATACCTGCACATTTATTTTGGTTAACTAATAAAAGAATTATTGGCACAAATAGTATGAAACTTGATACAAATTGCCAAGTTGTTGTCCAGAAAGACTGTACTTTTTTGATTCTTAAGTCTGTCTTAATTACCTCATGGTTTCATATTTGCATACATGTTTTTATAGAAACTTAAGTTTATATGTTTATTTTCATTTGTATGTGTATATATAGGTAATTTTCTTTTGTATACTGCTTTAAAAAGTTAAGAGTAGTAGAATGCTATGGTTTACTTTGCGTTTTCTGATTCTACGTACAGTAGAATGTGTACTAATTATTAGTCAGGGAAGGAGAAACCATAGGAGGAAGAAATCATTTAAAGATGTATTTTTTTTTTTTTTTTTTACTTTTAATTATGTGTGGCAGGTTTTCTGCTTCTAATCAGTTTTACTTAATAATATTGAACAGGCCCTTCCACACAAACACACACACACACAGAGTTGAGAAATTTCTTTGGGTTTTTATTTGTTAATTATTGTTCGGACAGTATTTCCTAATGTATTTGTACATGTTTTTAATGATTATTTACTGAAAATGCCCATCTTGTAGCTAGTGGGAAAAAGTCATGGGACTCACCATACCTTGTAAGAGTTAAGTAGACAGAAATATCTGAAATGTTGAAATAACCTACAACAAAGCTTAATCAATGATTTTGTAATGTAGTCACATCTCTCTCTTGATCCCTCCTGTCTTCCAGTTTGTCTTCGTTATTAACCACCAAACCCAGTTATGTTCTTTTATTCTTTTTTAAGTCTTTCTTCCCCTCTCCCCATCCTCTTTGTCTCACAGGAACAACTTGATACAGAAACAAGTACAACTCAATCAGAAACTACTCAGACAGCAGCTTCTCTGTTGGCCTCTCAGGTACTAAGTGCAAAAAGCACGAGTTTTGTCAATGTTCTTAGGATTAGTATGGTATATTGAATTAAAATGAGCATTTATATTGGTCGATTAGATTTGTGAACGTAAGTGTTTGCAAGGGTATAAATGTATGAATGTATATATGTATGTGTGTATTATGTATGTATTTTTTTGAGACAAGGTTTCACTGTAGTTCAGGCTGGCCTCAGACTCACAGTGGTCCTCTTGCCTCAGCCTCCCAAGTGCTGGGATTACAGGCGTGTGCCACAATGCCTGGCTTATAAATGTATTTATTATAGTTTAAAGGGGGGACCCTAGATTTGATGGGCCTGTTCTCCTGCCAGCCCCGCTTGGGGCTATTAAACTACTCTTTAAGAAGCCGGGCATGGTGGCACATGCCTGTAGTTCCAGCTGCTTGGGAGGCTGAGGTGATAGGATCACTTGAGGCCTTAGACCAGCCTAGGTAACAATACAGTGAGACCCCATCTCAAAAAAACCTAAAGAAGATACTGTGATTCATCCCTTTATACACTACAAATCCTTTAAATCCTTAATAATCATTTGCGCATGCTTCACACAGACGTTTTATTTAAATGTCAAAGAATAAAATTTTTTTTTTTTTTTTTTTTTTTTTTTTTTTTTTTTTGCGGCACCGGGGATTGAACTCACAACCTCGCGCCTGCCAGGGCAGGCGCTTAAGGCACTGAGCCAAACTCCCAGCCCAGGTTTTTCGAGGCAGGGTCGCACTGTGTAGCTCAGGCTGGCCTTGCGCT
>RJWM01006484.1:0-84131 GCA_004363535.1 Dasyprocta punctata
CAGGAAAATTATGGCAGGGGGTGTTGGGCAGAGTGGGTAGAGTTAAATGTGCTCTTGACTGAGCCCGTCTATCCTATGTAAAAAGTCCTTAAAACATGTTGGAAAAACAGGATATATTTCTAGGTGGGGAAACACAGACATTGCCACTGGATGGGGTCAGGTTGACCTGGCATCTGTGAGAAGCAGCTGGGCACAGACAGTCAAGGCTGATAGAGTGTAGCAATTTAACTGGCATGCAGGATAAGCATGTCCTGTCTCAAGATAGCAACAGGCTACTAACTGATTTTTAAACTTCTATTAATTCTTTATTACACTTGAATTTCTATTGCATCTACTTTAGGACTTAATACTGAAGAGCCTTTTCTCACCACCAACGCATATGAGTTACAGAGGTTCCAAAACCTGCATGACCATAAAGAATTTCTGCCTCTTCTTGGTAGGCAGTAGAGGACATAATAATGTGTTTTTTAGTTTATTGCAGAGGGGGTTCAGAATGCTAAAGATAACTAGACAACAATCATTTTTCTAATACAGATATATGAATCTTTGTATGGCTTATTTCCCATTATCTGAGTGCATGTGTCTTACCAAGGCGACCCATATTCTTGCTGCTTCAAATAAATAAGAATCATATGGTCCAATCACTGCAAATTGGTAGAGCCATAGAATGTTTTGCTGGGTAACCAGATGTCCCAAGACCTCAGGTGTCATGCTATAATGGGAGGGTGAGATAATCAGCTGACAGGACAAAATGCACATGTATGCTGTTTTCTGTTCCATGTGAATGCACACTGTTTCTGATCCTGCTTTCTGAAAGGAATAGACATGAACTCAGTTTCCCAATTGATGGTGCACACTATGTACCTGCAACCATATTATTCTGCTCCAGAAGTGTCCACACCTGGTGAAGACAATGAAACTAGTACTTCAATTGACTGTATCTGTTGAACTCTATTTCCACCTTCCAGGATTTACTCAATCTTGGGAGGGCTGGGCCAATCAATTAAATTCATGTGAAATTCAACTGTATATGTCCCTAGAGTCTCTGCAAATTAGTTAGTGCTGTTCTCCAACTCAGGATGAACCCTAAATATTATTTACTACCATGGATGCACGGGATTTAGAGAAAGACTCAGAATTTATTATGTACATAACAACCACATAAGAAATGCTTTGGTGTTGTAAGCCATATAGCGTCAGATGCAAATCCTCAGTTCTGCCATTGGAGCATGAAAGCGGCCATTGATAAAACAAGTGAATGGGCATTGTTGGGGTTCAATAAACCTTTATCTACAAACAAGGTAATAACTATGATGGATGATTCTGAATTTTACCATTGCCATGTCATTGCAGGAATCTTTCTTTGAATTTTCTTTTTGATTCAGTGAGTTCTAGTTTAAAGAATTCTATCAAATGTATAAACTGAAAAAGAGATTATTGCTTTCATTGGCCCACTGCTCTTAACCTTCTTGATCACTTATGATTGTTCAGATGGAGCAGGGCTCTAGTTGTCTACCTTTCTACTGGCTCCACATGACCAAGCTCTAGGCACCCTCCCCATAACTCTCTGTAGGTCAGACCCAAGGATAATGATTCTGACCTAATTCACTCTGTAGAAGACACCACTTAATTCTCACTCACTTCCAGTGTGCCCATGAGAACATGCAAGCCTCTCAGCACCTGCATAGGAGCAGCCTGACCCAGAAATCTTGTGATGTTTCTGATTACTGAAAATAGTGGTTGTCATAGTTCACTCATATGGTAGTAACAAAGTGCCTCCAATGAGGTAATTGATAAAGAATAGAGTTTATTTTAACAGTACTGGAGGCTGAAATTACCAGTAGGTTCAGTTTAGTAAGGCCTTTCTTGCTGCACCCTCACATGGAAGAAGAGGTAGAAGGGCAAAAGAAAGGGCCATGATAGTGTTGTCTGTCCCTTTTATTAGGAATTCATTCCATCCATGAGAGAGACAACCCCACAACCTAATCAATTCCAAAAGATCAAACTCTTAATACAGTTATATTGAAGATTAAGTTGTAACATAATGTTTTTCTCGTTGATCTCAAAAAAACTTTAATTAATCAACTGCTTTTATCTCATTTAACCAGTTATTAAAACAGATTAAACAGGCAGGAGAACAAACAAAAATATATATACAGAACACATGAAAACAATTATGTTTAATCAGAATGCACTCTTAGTTTAGCCATATTAAATTACAATAATCTTTTGCATAGTTGTAAGTTTATAACTATAAATGGATTAATCAGTTTGAATTTTTTTCAATGGTTATTGATTAGCTCACCTTTATCTTATGTAACTATAGCAGTAGTTTTAATAATTTAAACCACTCTGAGTATCTTTCTTATTAGTTAATATTATACACTTACAATCAGTAAGTGTCAAATGTAGGGAAGAGAGAAGAACTATAAATAATAGATAGGATCTTTATTTCCTCTCCTTATTATAAAACCAAGTTTATGTCTTTCTTTTCTAACTTATATTTGGAAAAATAACAACTTTTTAAAGTCTGCTACCTTAAATCAATTCCAAGTTCATATAATATTACCCAAAACTGATGTTTTAGGGATAGACACTGAGGTATCATATAAGATGTACTACAATTACACCACTTTAAGATCTTCCTATTTCACAGGCATGGAGGTTTTGTTTTATTGTTTGTTGGTTGGGTTTGGTTGGTTTCAGTTTTTTTGTTGTTGTTGTTGTTGTTTGGGTTTGGTTGAGTTGTTTTTGTTTGTTTGTTTTGTTTTGTTTTTTGCTTGTTTGTTCATTTGTTTTTGAATATGAAACAAAATATTTTCTGGGTTCTCTCAGCCTGGTCTTTATTTCTTACTTAAACCAATTTATAGGCCTTTAGTGAAGGGTCCAGTAGGAAAGGAGTCTAAATGTAACCAAAGGAATTTCGACATAGATTACCTTAAACAGTCTTGGAGTCAGTCAGTCTGATACTTTATCTTAGAGTCAGGCTGCTGCTTTTTAGTTTCTTAATTGAGCCAATTTATGGTCTGTCAGTGATGGTTCTGGTAGGGAAGGAATCTAAATCTAACCAAAGGAATCTTGACATGGGTAGTCTTAGGTAAATTTGGCTGAGGCCTAGAAGTTGCAGTCTTCTTAAAAGCACAATTTTTATTTATGATTTCCTTGTTTCTTTTCTATCTTCCTTTTATTTCTTCTATTCTACCTCAAAATAGAAGGAGTAGAGAGAGAAGTAAACTAGTATTCATGGAAGGAAGAAAAAAAAACAAACCTGTTAAGCAGGAGATAAAATCAAACCCACTACTTCTGACATCTGTGAGATATTCAAATAAAAAAGACAAAAATGAAATTAAATTTGTAATTCTGGTACAAAAGAATTTATACAAGAAAGTAAGACAAAATAACAGTGGGATGTAGACAAAGAAGTAAAGACAGACAAAGACAAAATTTACAGAGAAAAAATAGAGAAAAAAAATTACAGCAAGAGATATTAAAAAGAAGAAGAAGAAGAGGGAGAAGAAGAAGAAGAGGAAGAGGAAGAAGAAGAAGAAGAAAAAGAAGAAAAAGGAATAAGAATAAGAATAAGAATAAGAATAAGAATAAGAATAAGAAGAAGAAGAAGAAGAAGAAGAAGAAGAAGAAGAAGAAGAAGAAAATCTTACCTTGTGAGTCAGAAAAATGTCACAGAAGCAAGTGAGGAGACTGTTCCAAAAGAGGTAGTGGATTTATACAAAGTTTCAGGTTAATATACAATAACAGACAGAGAATCTAAGGATGATGACATTGGGCACTGAAGGTATTTGTAGTGATAATAAGAAAAGAAGCAACTACAGAGGGCCCTGAAAGATAGTGATGAAGTGAATGGATCAAATAAATGAAGGCCTTACGGAGTATGGGACTTGCAGAGAGGCAGTCTCCCTAGCACTCATATAGTGACTTTGATCTTTCCAAAATATCAGAGTTGAGGAACATGGGCAATAAAAGATATGAGTAAAGATAGTACAGACTAGGTAAACACTACTATTAATATTCCATCATTTACTGGACTCTGAAACATGAGCTACACAATACGCTATTTGTAGGAACTTCATTCTTAGGAAACATTTCCTATGTTCAAACACTATGTTTGTTTACCTGGAAACAGCCTCACAAAGATAAGGCATTATTACGAATTATGCCTGCAGTAAACCTGAACATGCGTGCTCTTGTGTTAAGAAGGTACAAGTGGTAGTTACTAAGGACATTCAAAAACTCTTTGATCAATTAATGTGACTCTCTGTATGCACACACCAAAAGAAATTCAAGTATGTGAAGGACTTGCTAAAGTTTTTCTATTAAAGGGGATGAGGTAAATAAGTGTCAAAAGATAAAAAAAAAACTTGGAAGGTGAAAAGACATTGAAATAAACAAAAGAGGTAAGAGAAAAGTATTAAAGAATCAATCAATGTAAACTCTATTATCTTGCAATTTAAGGAGTCACTTACGCATAGTATATTTTAGGCCAAAATAAATCCTGAACTGGGTAGAAATATTTATTTGTGTAGAAAGAGTTTCACTTTATTCACCCCTTTCATTAGTAACCTTCTCAAAAATTATTCTACTGGATGTTGAAAGAAAATTATATTAGTAACTCACTTTCTCTGAATATTAATCATATTAATTTGTACATAACTTCTGCCTCTTTTCCTTAAATATTACAAACTTTTATTCCTACATGTTATCTCAATATTATAGTACTCTAATTTGTTAATTTATTTTGCAGTGAACTAAGAGGCATAGTACCATATTTTCTTTTTTGAGGTAAGATATAGTTAAAAGATCAGCTTTCTATGTTAAATAGACTTAGATAAACATTTACAATATTTTGGAAAAATAGCCAAGTTCTAACTGCTTTGTCAACATAGCCACATTAACTTAGCACCTATTATCAGCTAGGTACTCTTCAGGCTCCTTTAAAAATTCATTAATTTATTTAAGAAACGTTGAGTTACTATCCTTATTTTACCCCAGAAGAAATAGAATCAAAAAGGTTATCTCGTCCAAATGAATGAAGACTTGAAAAAGTCCAAATGCCAAGCTAATAAAACATTATTTCTCAATGAGGCAGAGCAGATGCTCTAAGTTTTGCCAGAACATTCCCTTTATCAGCTTACTGTTATCCCCTACTCACTACCCATGGCTCACGTTAGACATCTTCTTCAAAGAATTCCCTCCACTGGCATTAGCAAACTTGATCAAAGACACCCCCATAGGCCTGTGTCCACTTCCTGCATAAGGGTAGCATTTGACTGATAACTGACTGATACGAAGCCCTTTCGCTTCTGGATAGAATGATCTCCGTGGTACAATGTACACAGCAGAACTCTGCAGGATCAGGCTGACCTGTACTGCTCTTTTTTTATTGAAACATAAAGAATAAGAATTTTGGAAAACAGATGAGGATATCATAATTTTAAATAGACAATAATAAGTCAGGAAGTCTTGAGAATGATCATCAGAACATTTCAAAGATTATTTAAACTATACAAAAATATGAAGATTAAATCAAGGAACAGAAGGAAAACTATTAACTTTCAAAGATAAATTTTTTAAACTATCTTAACTATTTTTACATACATATACATAAACATATACATAGTCTTTCTTTCAGTTTGTCACACAAGTGAAACAATATGATGCTTACACATGTGTGACTTTTTATTTTACTAATAAGTATATCCTCAAGGTGCATCCATTTAAGTATAAAAGTTTATCATTCTTTATAGCTGAGTAGTATTCCATTATATAGAAACATCACATCTTTTTTGTCCATTCCTCAGTCAATGGGCATTTAGGTTGTTTCCAAGATCTGGTTATTATGAACTGTGCTGCTATAAACATAGGTGCACATATATCTCTGTGATATGATGTTCTTAATTCTTTTGGGAAGATACCCAGAAGGGGAATAGCTGGGTCAAATGGGACCTCCAGTCCTAAATTTTTGAGGAATCACCTCGCTTCCACAGTGGTTGCACCAGCCTACATTTCCACCAACAGTGGAAAAAGGTTCCTTTTTCCCCACAGTCCCTCCAGCACTTGTTATTGGTTGACTTGTTAATACTAGCCATTCTTTCTGGGTTGAGGTGGAACCTCAGTGTTGTTTTCATTTGCATCTCTCAAATGACCAGTGACATTGAACATTTTTTCAAGTATTTATTTGCTGTTTGTACTTCATCTGAAAAGTGTGTATTCATCTCAGATGCCTATTTTTGGATTGGGACTTTAAATCTGGAAGGACTGATTGTTTTGAGTTCTTTATATGTTCTTGATAGTAATTCTTTATCTAAGGGGACAGCAGGCAAATATTTTCTCCCACATTGTGTGTTGTGTCTTCACTCTGTTGGTGGTTTTTCTTGCTGTGCAAAAGCTTTTTAGTAGGGTGAGATCCCAGTTGTTGATTCTTTGTGCTAAGTCCTGTGCAATCTGGGTTTTATTCATAAAGTCTTTGCTTACACCTACTCTTCCAACAAATCTAATGTTTGTTTTAATATTGAGATCTTTAATCCACTCAGATTTTAGCCTAGTACATGGTGAAAGATATGGATCCAGTTTTAATCTTCAGCATGTGGAAAGCCAGTTTTTCCAACACCATTTATTAAAGAGACTGTCTTTCTTCAAATGAATGTGTCTGGCACCTTTGTCAAAGATAAGGTAGTTTAGTGTGTCTGCAGTTGTTTCTGCATTTCTAATCTATTTCATCAGTCTTCAGGTCTGATTTTTTGCCAGTACCACACTGTTTTTATCACAGTAACTTTATAGTATAATTTCAAGTCAGGAATTGTGATGTGCCCTGTCTTGTTTTTGTTTCCCAGGATCGCCTTTGCTATTCTAGGTCTCTTCTGGTTCCAGATGAATTTTAAGATTGTTTTCTCTAATTCTGTAAGATATGCTATAGGAATTTTGATTGGCATTGCATTGAATCTGTATAACAGTTTTGGAAGTATGGCCATTTTCATGATATTGATCCTTCTTACCCAAGAGCATGGGATATCTCTCTATTTTCTAGTATCCTCTTCAATCTCCTTTTTCAGATTGGTATAGTTTTCAATATAGAGGTCTTTTACATCTTTCGTTAGATCGATTCCTAAGTATTTCATTTTGTTTTGAATGCTGTTGTGAGAGGTATTGTTTCCCTGCTTTGTCTCTCTGTGTGTTTTTTATTCATGTACAAGAAGGCTATTGATTTTTGAGTGTTGACTTTGTAACCATGTGCATTAATAAATCTACTTATTAAATCTAGAAGTCTTTCAGTGGAGTTTTTGGGATCTTCTAAGTAGAGAACGATGTCATCTGCAAATAATGATAGTGTAACTTCTTCTTTTCCTGTCTTTATTCCTTTTATTTCTTTGTCTTATCTAATTGCTTCAGCTTAAGTTTCCAGGACTATGTTGAGTAAGAGTGGTGACAGTGGATATCCTTGTCTTGTTCCTGATTTTAGAGTGAAAGCTTTCAGTTTTTGTCCATTTACTATGATGTTGGCTGTTGGTTTGTTGCAGATGGCTTTTATCAGATTGAGATAAAGGGCATCTATTCCAATTTTCTGTAGAGTTTTTATCATGAACGGGTATTGGACTTTGTCAAAAGCTTTTTCTGCATCTATTGAAATAATCATGATTTTTATCCTTGGCTCTGTTAATATGATGTATTATATTTATGGATCTATGGATATTGAACCATCCTTGCATCTCTGGAATGAATCCCACTTGATCATGGTGTGCAATCTTTTTGATGATTTACTGTAGCCTGTTTGCCAGTATCTTATTGAGGATTTTTGCATCAATGTTTATTAGGGAGATTGACCTGTTTCTTAGTTGGGTCCTTCTCTAGTTTTGGAATCAGAGTAATACTTACTTCCAGCAATGAATTTGGGAGTATTACTTCCCTTTCAATTTCATTGAAGAGTTTGATAAATAGTGATGTTAGGACTTCTCTAAATTTCTTGTAGAATTCAGCAGTGAATCCATCAGGACCTGGGCTTTTCTTTGTTGATAGATTTTTAATTACATCCTTAATTTCATTTATTGATGTTGGGTTGTTTAGAATTTTTATATCTTCTTGATTCAACTTTGGTAATTCATATGTTCATTTCTTCTGTACTTTTCATATTATTAGACTTCAAGTTTTTAAAGTAGGTATAGATGATTTTCTGGATTTCTATAGGGTCTGTTGTGATTTCACCCTTTTCTTTCCTAATTACATGGATTTGAATTGTTTCTTTTCCTTTTTTGACAAGGTTGACCAAAGAACCATGTATTCTTTGATTCATTGATTCTTTGTATTGTTTTTTTAAGTCTCCAGTGTGTTAATTACCACTCTTATCCTTATAATTTCCTCCCTTGTATGAGTTTTTGGTTTAGCTTGCTCTTCTTTTTCTGGAAGTTTGAGGTTCAACATTAAGTTGTTTATATTGGGTTGCTCTTTTTTCCTGATATGGGTATTTACTGCTATAAATTTCCCCCTTAAGACTGCTTTCATTGTGTCCCACAAGTTCTGGTATATTGTATTGTCACTGTCATTCAACTGTAAAAACTGTCTAATTGCTTCTTTAATTTGATCTGTGATCCATTGATTGTTCAGTAGGGTGCTAATTAATTTCCATGTATTGATGAAGTTCTTGTGGTTTCCTTTGGCATGGATTTCCAATTTCATTGCACTGTGGTCTGATAGTATGCATGCAATAATTTCAATTCTTTTACATTTACTTAAGCATGTTCTATGAGCCAGTATATGGTCTATTTTGGAGACTGTCCCATGTGCAGCTGAAAAGAATGTGTATTCTGATGTTGTGGGGTGGAAGACTCATAGATACCTACTAAGTCCATTTGCTCAAAACTTTGATTTAGTTCTAATATTTCATTATTGATTTTTTTGTCTAGTTGACCTGTCTTTTTGTGACAGTGGGGTATTGAGGTCTCCCACTACAATTGTATTAAGGCTTATTTGATTTTTCATGTCCATTAATAATTGTTTTATATAACTGGGTGCACTTTTTAATATTTGTTGCATATATTTGTGATTGTTATCTCTTCCTCTTGGATTGTTCCCTTTACCAAGATATAGTGACTTTGTTTCTCTTAATCAGTCTTGGCTTAAAATTGACTTTATCTGCAAATAGAAGAGCAACACCTGCTTTTTTCTGAATTACTGCTGCATGGAGTATTGTTTTCCAAACTTTGACTTTCAGTCTATGAGTTTCTTTTTGAATTAAATGTTTCTTGTATACAGCATATTGTTAGATCTTGCTTGTTGATTCATTCTGCCAGTCTGTGTCTTTTGACTGGTGAGTTGAGACCATTAACATTAGTGGTTAAAACTGATATGTATTGACTTATCCTTGTCATGTTATTTTTCTATTATTGGCTCCCCATTTTTTTGTTTTCCCCTTCCCTCTAATCATTTGTCTTTCCTGGTGGATTCCTTCTGTTGGGGTTCATGGAGCTGTAGTCCTTATTATTTCTTTCTAAAATATCCTTCAGAACATTTTGGAGTGCTGGTTTGGTGGTCGTGAATTTCCTCAGATGTTCTTTGTGATGAAAGTATTTTATTTCTCCATGTATTTTGAAGCATAGTTTTAGGGGATACGTTAATCTGGGATGAAAGTTGTTTTTCTTTAGAACGTGAAATATTTCACTCCAAGCTCTCCTTGACTTGAGAGTTTGTGCTGAGAAGTCAGCTGTAATTCTGATGGGTTTTCCTTTATAAGTGATTTGTTTCTTCAACCTAACAGCTTTTAAAATTTTATTCTTGTGTTAAATTTCTGGAATTTTGACTATGATATGCTTGGAAGTATATTTTTTTTTATCATTGCTAATTGGAGTTCTATATGCCTCACTTATTTGTGTGTCAAATTCTTTTTATCTACCAGAAAAGTTTTCTGTCACGATGTCTGTTAGGATGTTTTTAATGTCATTTGTGGTATTTCCTGCTTGTTCATTGACTTCAATTAATCTTAAGTTACTCTTCTTTGTCTCATCTAGCAGCTGCTGGATTGATTTCTCATGGTCCCTTGCTATTTTTGAGAAATCTTTCTTCTTCCGATGGCTAACTGCAAGCCTGTCTTCAATACCCTGTCCTCACATTGGCCTAGTCTGCTTTAAATACCTTCAGTTGAGTTTTTATCCTCCTGAATCACTGCTTGAATCTGTTTTATGGTTTCCATTTCTTTCCTATGCTGAGCTTCCATAATTTTCTTAAGCCCACCATAATTTTCTTAAGCCCATCTATTTTTTTCCTGTGTCTGCTCTTACATTGCTAAGCATGGTGTGTATTTTGGTAATCTCTGTAGTTATCTTAGAGATTATTTCAGATTTCATTTTTTTCCAGAGCCTCATTCAACTGCTCTGTTGTTATCACGTCAGAGAGATCCGATGGGGGGCTTTTGGATTGTCCCACATCATTGTTCCCTGGATTTGCCTTTGGTGAACTGGATCTCTGGGGTTGCATTTTGCTTAAGTGTCTTCTCATTTTATTTTTTCTCTTATTTATTTATTTATTTATTTATTTATTTTTTTGCGGCACCGGGGATTGAACTCACAACCTCGCGCCTGCCTGACAGGCGCATAAGCCGCTGAGCCAAACTCCCGGTCCTGGTTTTTTGAGGCAGGGTCGCACTGTGTAGCTCACGCCGGCCTTGCGCTCACGTTGTAGCACAAGCCAGCCTCGAACTCACAACGCTCCTCCTACCTCAGCCTCCCGAGTGCTGGGATTAAAGGCGTGCGCCACCACGCCCAGCTCTCTTTTTTATTTTAATTCCTGGTGTAATGCTTGTAAGTTGTGTATGGTGAGTTGCTTTATTGGTAGTATTTATGACCCTTAAGTGATGATTACTTCTCTGAGGTATCTTCCAGGTATAGCTGGCTTTTTGGTTTTGAGTCTGTTGGAAGATCTTACCTCTTCAGTTTGTTGAAGATGAGAAGTTGTTGCTTGTTTGGGCCAGTCTCTGGTTCTTTGGCACTTCGTCACTGTGTTTTCTGTGACCCTTATTTATTCTCACTCATGGGATACCAGGACCAATAGCTATTTAGAACAATTATGTCAATTTTTGCTATAGTAGTACCAATAGCATCAAAAACAGCCTAGAAAATAACAAACTGAGCTAACCCTTAATTTGCAACTTTTAACCATATGAACTAAGTTTGTGATAATATAACAAAATGTCAGACAAATCAGATAATTACATGCAATGTATAAGTCCATAATGTGTCAGTTTTGCTCTTGAAGGTTAAAGTTTAAAACAGATTAAGGAGAAAATAGAGAAGTGGAAGAAGAGAAAGAGATTAGAAGTAGGGTTGGAGGACAAAAGGGGATAACACGAACTTGGGGAAACTGGTGCAGAAGACTGAAGGAAAAGAGATAAATGGAAGAGATAAAAGGAAGAACAGAACAGAACCATACCCACAAGGAGGTTAGGAACCACTTTCACACTCATATAAAAACAATGAATGAGAAAGAGAAAAAAAATGAAAAAGAAAAACCAGCAGTCCAGTTCCAGGATTCTCTCTGGTTTCATTAGTAGACAACCTATGGTGACAGAGTTCTGAATCGTGCCAATCTATCCCAGCAAGTCAGTAGTAGCTTTCTGGTTGAGTAGTGGATAATCTCAGCAGGCCTGCCCCGTGACCAGCCTCACTGTGCTTGCCGCAGTCCAAGCAATTTCCACACATCCGCACTCAGCTGGGAACTGCTAGACAAAGCTGGAAGCAGTTCTTGGCTCTGGGTTCAGCAGATCTGTCTCCAAAATGTCTCCCACATAATCGCTCTCTTCCCACAGGAGGGCTAAGTCCTCTGCACTCCCTGCCTGCCAGTGTAGTCTTCCACATCCTCTGATCCCTTCCACTGCCGTGTCTCTCTGCAGAGACCTCCGGGGTTACCAGCCATCACTGTCACCATGATCATGCATCTGCAGGTTCAAACAGCTCCTCTTGCACAGTGAGTCCCATCTCATGGCAAAGGCACTGCCAGTTACTGCCTTCTTCTTCCTTGAAGTTTTTCTTTTCACTCTCTCTGGGCTACAATTCACACTTCAGATTCTTCCTGGGTCCAGGGAACTCACTTCCTTCCTTCTTGTCTTCCTCATGATGCTATATTCCAGTGTTCGAACAGTGATTCTCATAGAGGTAGTTCTTTTTGCTGCTCACCACTCTGCCATCTTCCCAGAAGTCTCTCAACTCTTTAATTTGACACCATTTTTTTCTATTTTCAAACAAACAGAGCCTCACTTTACCTGCTGTGAAATTGGAAGATTTGCACAGATCTTCAGTGAAAAAATTCAGAATAGTGATAGAAAGGACAAAGTGGGTCCTATTGAATAAAGCAAGTTGCAGCCTGGGTTCTGTTGCCTGACACAGTCATTGGCATCCTCTCTGCCTCTGGGGAGATCCTACAAAGGGCTAAGCAAACAGTGTGTTGTGAGAGTCTCAGTTTCATGAGAAGTACACACTAGGTGATCACAGGAGGCTTAACAATGTATGTGAAGTATAGAAATAATAATCATGATGATGCAGATGAATAGGATAGATATGAGAATGATGTGTGTGATGGTGATGACATGGATAAAGATGTACACACACAGCTGAAATGCACAGGCAGAAATGTCCAGTGGTCCTATGACGTAGCAGATGCTATTACTGGGAAGGGGTTAGGGTTAGCGTTGATTCCTGGTCATATGTATGGGAAGTAAATATCCATGGAAAATGTCACAGTGGAAATCCAGGAAATTTTGCAGAAGAGTTAAGGCTTTGTCTGAAGCCTCTATACTTTGTTCAAAGCACAGGCCCAATTACAGACATTATATTCTGAGACTCAGTTACAAGAATGCACTTTGTCTACCTTCCTGCCTACCACAAAGCTACTTTGTGTTGCATTGGGAATGAAAGGATGAGCGCACAAAATGAGACTAGACTCCAAATCAGCACCTTTTCAGGTAACAGCATGTTGGCAATCACCTGAAGGAGGGAGGCTTTCACTTTGAGACTCCTTCCCCAGCAGGGAGCAGCAGAGTTGCAGGCAGAAGAGAGGCCTGAACTGCATCACTGAAGCCCAAGAAGGAGGCCAACCCTGAGGACTAAGGGAAAGTCCTCAGACTGGAAGTCAGGAAAGTACTTTGGACTCCACTGACCGCCTTCTCAAGGTCAGACTCATGCATTCCCTCAGGACAGAAGTGCTCAGGTAAGTGAGGACTTCAATGGGGAAAAAGTAGTAGAAGAGCTGTGCCCCCAGTGTCATCCAGAGCAGCTCACATGAGGCTGAGAATCACTAAAATGTTCTCTGCCCCAAAGATTTCAGACTAATAAGAGAGGACTGGGGGAACCCAGCTGTGCTGCGGATCTCAGCAGGCAGAGCTCAGGGACATCACCAACATGGCCTGGATGCATTGCCAGCTCCTCCTCCTCCTGTGCACAGGTGACCTGCCTAGCTCTGTGCCTAGTTGCAGCCCCACGTGACAGTGTTTGGATTCTGCCTCAAATCCTGAGCTAGGCTCATGTATAGGGTCTGTGAGGGGCCCTGGGATTAGGTCCCTCATCCTCAGTCCCTTCTCCTTTCATCTCTTGCAGGTTCTATGGTCTCTTAAACCTTGACACAGCCACGCTCAGTGTCAGTGTCCCCAGGGCAGACAGCCACAATCACCTGCTCTGGCGATAAACTCTCTGGATATTATGCTCACTGGTACCAGCAGAAGCCAGGCCAGGACTCTGAACTGGTCATCTATGAAGATAGCAAAAGGCCCTCAGGGATCCCTGACAGATTCTCTGGCTCCAACTCAGGAAACACAGCCACCCTGACCATCAGTGGCCCCCAGGTTTTGGATGAGGCTATTACTGTCCAAGTTATGACAGCAGTGATGCTGTTCACAGTGACACAGACAGATGAGAAAGTGAAACAAAAACCTGTCATTATCCTGGCTCCATGACCCCTCCCTTCCATTCTCACAATGACAGGGGTCACTATGTCACAGAGAGTGGAAGTTTCTACTCCTTTCCTTCCCTCACATTCCTGAGAGATGTGTACTAGGCCCATGGACTCCTCCAACTGCAGCTGATTTGATTATCACCTAAGGGGAGAGTTTTTATTGACTTGAACTGCCAGCCCCTAAGACAACAGAGAGCCTGATGCACAGGTATCACTGTGCCTGTGACTGCTGAGAAGAGTTTCTCTGGAACACCACCTTACCTGTCACAGGAGAAGGCAGTTAAGGGATGGTTACAATGTTGAGGATCTCATTTGAATGTTTGATGGCAGCTAATCAAGAAGGAACTGCATGGAATTGGGTCTGGCCAGTGACATAATGCTGTAAGGTGAAGGGAAAACAGAGTCATGGTGTCAAAGTATTTCTGAATTGAAACATTTTTTGAGCTTCTTACTCTCACTTTTGAAAGCTGGTGTTTTATAGAGGAAGGAGATTCCCTGAATATAAAGTTTTCAGAAAAGTACTACAGCAAAAATTGATGAGATATTTCATATTTCCTATCACAAGTGCTTGTATGTAAAGTGGGGCTGACCCAGGTGTGCTCACCAATAGTACTCCCCTCAGGATTTCAATGACTATATTAGAAAGAGGACACTGTGATATTTCCATAAGGAGACAGCCACCAGATCTCTACATGAAGGGCCGACATGTGCTAAGCTCAGCTGAACCACTCCTAGATGGGCCATCTTCCCTTGGGTAGAAATGGTTCTTTTAGGGTACCCAAGTTGTTGCTAGGGTACCATTCAGACAGGGTTAACCATACTCCCCAAGTCCCCACTGTTGTGGTCTTAAGTACCTATAAGACCTGTGGACTCCTAAAACTTAGATCCTCCAAAAATAGTGGCAGTGAGACACCTGTTATCACCCTGGTCAGGAAAGAGTATGTATTTTCTAACTCCCCATCGCCGGGACAAAACATGAGACTCCTGTAACATAAAGGAAGGGAGGATCATTTGGCCCAGATTTGCCAGGGGTTCCATTCCAAACTCATCTGGTTCCCAGTTGGAGCCACATGGCAGAGGGGCATAGTAACAGAAAAGTGCTCAACCAATGCCAGCCAGGAAGCAGAGCGAGACACTGGAGACACTGGAGACATGAATGAACTCCTCCAGGTCACAGTACAAGTGATTCACCTTCAATCAGACCCCACCTACTAACACTACACCCAGTCACTGAACTACTTAAGATATGACTCCACTGAGGAGCACAGTGTTCCCATGATCTAATCTCCTTCCAAACACAGGAACCTCCTGGGAGAAAGCCCAGGTCCAAAGTATAACAGAGGAGATCGGGCAACAGTACAGAGAGAAGCAGCAGGAGCTAGGCCAGCCCTGCACAACACAGCACAGCAGCCTCCCCACTCCCACAGGTTCTCCACCTCTAACCTGAGTGCAGCCCCATGGACACCACTACCTGCTGGTTGAGTCAGGCTCCTAGTGGTGACCAGGCCATTGTGGGGACACTTGGGAGCCAAACAGAACATAAGACATGCTCTGCACTTTAGTTCTCAGAGTCCTCTATGCCCCACTGTGGTCATTTTCTAGACCAAAGAGCCACAGAGTTGAATTCTGGATAACTGAGTCAACTCTTTGACTTGACTCTGCTGTTCTCTGAATTTTAAGATAACTAGGACTTTACGTTGCCTGCTGTGAAATGGGGAGACTTACACTAATCTTTAGGAAAGCCTCCAAGTACTGATACAAAGTACAAAACAGATGTTTTCAATTAAATGAAGACTCAGTCTGCACCTCAGAGACTGAGACAGTGATTGGAGTGTCCTGTCTTTCCTCTGAGGATCTCCTCCAAAGCGGGTGAACTCTGTGTTATGAGATTCTCAGTTTCGTCAGAAGCACACACTACACTGGTGCAAGAGGCTCAACAATGTGAGTGGTGAATATGGATAATAATAACTGTGATGAAGATGATGAAGAAGAATAAGATGGAAATGATGGAGATGGAGATGAATATGATGTTTATGATGGTGATGACATGAATAATGATGTAACCACACGTATCTGAAATATCCAGTGGTCCTGTTACAGCAGATGCTGTTATTGGGAGTGGTTAGGAGCAGTGTTGATTCCTACTCATATGCATGTGAAGTAAAGATTCCTGAAATGTGTCACAGAGGATGCCATTTGGTATATTAATGAAAAGATAAGGCTTTTTCCGCAGTCTATATTCTTCAGTTAAAACACAGAGTGAATGACAGCACTCAGACTTTTATTCTGAGACTCAGTTACAAGAACGCACTTCCTCCACCGTCCTGCCTACCACAGTGCTCCTACTCTGTGCTGCATCGGGCAGGAAAGGGTGAGAGCACCTGGCACAGAATGAGGGTGAACTCCCAATCAGCAGCTTTCAGGTGGCAGCATGTTAGCAATCACCTGAGGGAGGGAGGCTTTTACTTTGAGGCTCCTTTGCCAGCAGGGAGCAGCAGAGTTGCAGGCAGAAGAGAGGCCAGGGCTGCACAGCTGTAGCCCCAAAAGGAGGCCAGCACTGAGGGCTGAGGGAAACTCCTCAGACTGGAAGTTAGGAAAGTCCATTGGACCCCACTGACCGCCTTCTGAGGGTCAGACTCATGCACATGCTTGAGACAGAGAAGTGCCCAGGTAAGCGAGGATTTGCACCACAAAAATACAGTAGAATAACCATGTCCACAAGGCCATCTTGGGCAGCTCATACAAGGCTGAGAATCAGTGGAGAAGCCACCCTCAAGTCCAGATTATCCAAGAAGGAGATTAGTGAGAGAAGTTGGGAATCCAAGGACCTGTGTCTCTAACTCAAGATGGCTGCTCAGAGCCGCTGCTCTCTTGAAGGGCACAGTCCCTCACTGTTCAGCAGTGGCATGAGCACTTGACTCTCCCAGAGACTCAGGCCCACTCTTTCCTGGCATCTTCTCCAAACTCCAAGCAGATCTGCCCTCAGGGTGCATGTCTGTATTTACTTGGTCTCTGGTGGAAGACTCTCTGAAAGGTATCCTGGAATCTCATCCCCCTTGGGTCACATCTCTGGTTCCTGGACTGTCTTGGGTCATTTACATGATCCTTATTGGTGGAGGAACCTCTGATGTCCACCCTCCAAAGCTCAGACTTTTTAAAAAAGTGTGGTCAGGACCTTCAGAGAGGTCATGGAGGTGGAAGCATAAATCTAGGATTTATCTGTTTTGTAGCTTTTTAACAAGATTACATGAAACAGTGATGAAAAAATCCAGACAGAAAGGAATAAATTCTAAAAGCCCGTTGATACTGTACTGTAGGAAGAGGGATGTCATGAAAGTTAAAGAATACCACGTATGAAATAATGGTAGAAACTGCCATGAAATCATAAAACATGGTGGTGGTTTGCAAAATTAAATGTCATACATGAAATCATTTAACTAAAATCCTAATGACACATGACCAACTTCCAATGAAATGACAAGAAATAGACAAGCAAGCAAAAGACGAATCAGGGAGGAGCAAAATGAAGAAGTGAGGCATCCATGGTCCACGTCCTGCTGAGTGAAATGTCAGCAATGGTCTCTCAGCAGGGCACTGATCAGCCATGCGCAGCTTCCTGGAAGGACACCAGTTGTGCAAATTTGTGCCCACAATACCCTGTAAAGCTGACCTGAATTGGGACAGTGATCTCATGGTCAACCCATGAAAGATGATTCTGATCAGGGACTCTGAGGCCAGTGGAGAAAAATCTGGAGGAAGCTATGGTTCAGTTCATGCTGTCCCCTCACACTGACCCTGACAGGTGGTAAGATTGTTCTGCACGTGCCCTCCATCATGAGCCTCAAGAGAGGAGTAAATTTGCATAATCATCAAACACTCTCTGCCCCAAAGATTTCAGACTAATAAGAGAGGACTGGGGGAACCCAACTGTGCTGCGGATCTCAGCAGGCAGAGCTCAGGGACATCACCATCATGGCCTGGATGCATTGCCAGCTCCTTCTCCTCCTGTGCACAGGTGACCTGCCCAGCTCTGTGCCTGGGTGCAGCCCCACGTGACATTGATTGTATTCTGCCCCAATTCCTGAGCTGGGCTCCTGCATAGGGACTGGGAGGGTCCCTGGGAATAGGTCCCTCACCCTCAGTCCCTTCTCCTCTCATCTCTTGCAGGTTCCATGGCCTCTTACATCTTGACACAGCCGCCCTCAGTGTCAGTGTCCCCAGGGCAGACAGCCACAATCACCTGCTCTGGAGATAAACTCTCTGAACTGTATGCATATTGGTATCAGCAGAAGCCAGGCCAGGTCCCTGCACTGGTCATCTATGAAGATAGCAAAAGGCCCTCAGGGATCCCTGACAGATTCTCTGGCTCTAGCTCTGGAAACACAGCCACACTGACCATCAGTGAGGCCCAGGTTGTGGATGAGGCTGACTACTACTGTCTAAGTAGGGAGAGCGAAAATGCCCCTCACAGTGACACAGACAGATGGGAAGTGTGACAAAAACCTGTCATTACCGTGGCTGCATGGCCCCTCCCTGTCATCCTCACAGTGACAGGAGTCACTCTGTCACAGAGAGCAGAAGTTTCTAGTCCTGTTTCTGCCCTCACATTCCCCAGAGATATGTACAGATCCATGGACCTCTCCAGCTGCAGCTGATTTGATTATCACCTAAGGGGAGAGTTTTTATGGACTTGAACTGCCAGCCCCTAAGACAACAGAGAGCCTGATGCACAAGCACCACTGTGTGTATGACTGCTGAGAAGAGTTTCTCTGGAACACCACTTACTTGTCTCAGGAGGAGGCAGTCAGGGGATGGTTACAATGTTCAGAATCTTATTGCAATATTCCATGGCAGTCTCTGAAGAAGGAACTGCCTGGAATTGTGTCTGGCCAGTGACATAACGCTGTTTGTTGGAGAGAAAATAGAGCCAATGGTGTCAAAGTGTTTCTGAATTGAAACATTTTTTAAGCTTTATAGTCTCCTAATTGAGATCTGGGGTTTTATGGAGGAAATGGATTCTCCAAACATAAGGGTTTCAGAAAGGTACTGAAGGAAAAAGTCACTAGATGCCATATTTTTTCTGGGCACAAGTGCTTGGGTTCAAATTGGGACCCACCCAGGTGGGCTCACCAACAGCCCTCCCCACAGGATGGCAGTGACCATGACAGAAATAAGCCACTGTGATATTTCCATAAAGAGGCAGTCACCTGCTCTGCACATGAAGGACTGAGATGTTCTAAGGCCAGCTGAGCCACTCCTAGACACATCATCTTCCCTGGGGAGAAATGGTCCTGTGAGGGTCCCCAGTGTGCTGCTGGAGTAGCATCCAGATAGGATTCACAGGACTGCTCAACTCCTCACTGTTGTGGTGCAATGTACCTGTAAGACCTGTGAACTCCTAAGACTTAGATCCTCTAAAAAAAGTGGCAATGAGACACCTTTTACCAACCTGGTCAGGAAAGAATGCATAGTTTCTACCTTCCCCTCGCTGGGACAAAACACAAGAGTCCCACAACATAAAAGAAGGGAGGCTTGTTTGGTACACAATTGCCAGTGGTTCCATTCCAAACTCAGCTGCCTCCAAGTCAGAAATGAATGACAGAAGGGCCTGGTAACAGAAAGCCACTCAACCAATACCAGCCAGGAAGCAGCAAAAGAGACTGGAGATGCTGGAGACAAGAATGAACCCCTCCAGGTCACAGTAACAGCGGTCCACCTCCAACCAGGCCCCACCTGCCAGCTCCACACCCAGCCACTGAACTCAGTAAGATATGACTCCAATGAAAAGCACAGTGCTCCTATGATCTAATCTCCTTCCAAACACAGCCTCCTGGGGAAACCCCAGGTCCAAACTGTAACAGAGGAGATCGGGCAACAATATAGAGAGAAGCAGCAGGAGCTAGGCCAGCTCTGCACAGCATAGCACAGCACAGCAGCCTCCCCACTCGCACAGGTTCTCCAGCTCTAACCTGAGTGAAGCCCCATGGACACCACCACCTGCTGGCTGAGTTGGGCTCCTAGTGGTGACCAGGCCATGGAGGGGACACTTGAGAGCCAAATAGAATGCAAGACTTTAGCTCTGAATCTTTCTTTGCCTACTGTCATCGTGTTCTAGACCAAAGGGCCAAGGGTTTGAATTTTGGATAAGTAAGTCAACTCTCTATTGGACTCTACTATTCTCTGATTTCCAAGATAACTAGGACTTTATATTGCCTGGTGTAAAATTGGCAAAATCCTCAAAAATAGATTCAAAGCACAATAGAAGTCTTGTCAATCAAAGGAAGACTCTGTCTGTGTCTCATTGACTGAAACAGTGATTGGAGTTCTAACCATTTTTTGAGAAGATCCCCCCCAAAAGTCTAAACAATCAATAGGTTGTGTGTGGTGGGAACAGGTTTTGCTAGGATTGAATAGAAGGCAATTCGCAATTTAATCAGAATTTCACAGTGGACTGACACAGATGTCTCTGTCATGAAATGTAAATGTGGTTGATGAGGTAAAATAATTGCAATTGAGATACTCATTATAATGAAGAGGATAATTATGGTGATAGTGGTAGTGAGGTGGATGATGTCATAAACACATAGCTTAAGTATGGTATCAGAAACTCTCTGTGACTCCATGATATTGCATATGTTCTTATCAGGAAGTTGTTAGTATCTGATTCCACTAATATACACAGACAGTAAATATTCCTGAAGGGTGTCACAAAGGTTTCTCTGGACTTGGAAACTTTGTAGAAGGCTACTGCCTTTTGTGCACTCTTCGTTCTTTCACAAAAACACGGGGCATGGACACTTATTCAATTGTGAGACTCACTCAGAGAAACTGTACCTGTTCTACCGCTCTGCACACCCTGATGCCACCTCTCTGTGTTGCACCAGGCAGTGCAGGGTGGATGAAGCTGGCAGAGTGAGACTGGGCTCCTTGTCCATGCTCCCTCAGGAACAGGATGTTTGCAGTCACCTGGTGGAGAGGGCTCTTACTTTGAAGACCTTCCACCTGCAGGGTGGGCAGCAAAACTGCAGCCAGGAGCAGCTCAGTTAGGGAAGTTTTGGAAACACTTGGTCAAACATCATAGTTCTGAAACTAGTATTCTTTTCCTTTAAGATCAAATCATTTCTTGAAAACCTCAGACAGTTTTGTCAACATGGGTGCAAACAATAAAAGAAAAATGAAGTTTTTCTAAACAATTCAGTTAACAAAAGTTTTTTGGCATGCTTTGGGCAATTTGGATATGTAAGTCTAACTTATCAACTGTAAACTTAATAAAATAAATCCAGGTCAATTTCTGAGAAAACTTAACGTCCAAATTGAGATGTGATATAAATGTGTAATACATATCATATTTTAAAGACATAACATGAACAATGACTATAAGAGACATGAGAAGTAAGTTTTAGTCAATTCTTTATAGGTCTATTTTTGATACCTGGGACAGGAAGTCCTGTATCTATTCACATGACACAAGCATGAGCCCAGAGAGAGATGTTGGTGTGTAAGAAAGATGGAGATATGAGATGTGGACCACCTGCCCATGTAGGGGACTGGGCATCAGAGCAGCTTCTGCTCCATCCTAAAAACACAACTTCCATTTAGCAATGATTACTGATGGGCAGCCTGACTTCAGGACTGGGGGAATCTCACAGTTCTAACAGCATGGTTACCTGATGTCTCACATTTTCTTGAACCAACCAGGACTCAGGAATGCTCCAGGAGCTGTTTTCAAAGGTGAATAATTCTCTACTGTAGATGACATGATCTTCTTCCAAAATTCTGTAGTTGACATTGAGATTCTCCAATGAGGATTTGACCTAAACACAAAACTTCTGTTTACAGTACTAACTCACTCATTAACATACAACCTTATTGACACAACTGTGTGAAGTTCCCCTTGCTAGATGATCAAAGATCTTCTGTGCAGTATATTGTGACAGGAAATGTTAAGTTCACATAGATAAGGAAATAAAATGTCTTGTACATTCGACATGAATGCACATTTTCTCAGACCTTGCACTCTGAGAGGAATAGAGAAGAACTCAGATTCTGTCTCAATGGTTTTTTTCATGTCCCTACAGATATATTATTTTGCATTAGCATATTCTGTAGGTGCAGAAGTGGTCAATAACATCTGTATCCGTAAAAATATTCTGCCTTTTAGAATTCATTTAACTCTTATGAGGCCAGACCAATAAATTAAACAGATAGAAAAACTAACCTCAACTACAAGTTCCTTAGAACTTCAAAGGTGTCATGAGTCTATGTCATTAGCCATCCCCAGATATGACATTCGAAACTTACTAGTATGCATAGGGTAGTGATGGGAGGGAGGCTGACTCCGAACCTATGATCTGAATAAAAATCCAGGTAGAAAATGGTTTAGAGCTTCTCAGTCACACGGAATGTGCTACAAACGCTCCTCTCTACTCTTGCTGTGTAAAAGCACCACAACAAACTTAAAGGAGCGGGCATGGCAGTGTCCAATAAAAGTTTATATACTCAGGCTGCAGTCATAATTTGCTAACCTTTAATTTTGCTTTCCTTCTTCTTGCTGGGAAAATTCATTCTGGCATAACTTTATTCTGAATCCCTAGGTGAAAAAAAAATTCACTCAACTCTGGTACTTGGAGCTGAGATGGGTATTAGGTCAGCTGCTCTTCACCTTCATTATTTCCAATGGTGTTGACTCAATAGAACCCATGTTGGCTGCCCATCTACTAGATCTAAGGACGGTGAGCCATCCCCATTATTTCTTGTAAGTCAGACCTCAGGATGGTCACTTGAAATGTTTCTTTCCTCCTCCTTTTAGCATCTTTCTTGTTGAGTCCTGCTCTGGATACCACAAAACTCCTCAAGCAGTTTTTTGGCTGATCTGAATATTGGGAAACTTCTTTCAGCAAGAGAATAAGAGAGGTCCTGGAGGAAGCCAGCCTAACATGAATCTCAGGAAAGAGCTTCAGAGTTGCCTCCAACATGGCCTGGGCCCTCTTCCTTGGGCTGTTTGCTCATTGCACAGGTATTTCTCAGGGCCCCTCCCCACTGCCCCAACTCTGGGCCCAAGGACTACCTGGACTGAGTCTGAGCTTATCAGTCCCCTGCCTGCAATGGGCAGAATTCTTGGGAACCTATGGCAAGAAGAGGAGCTGTGGGACTAAGATCCCCACACTGTGCTTCCTGGCTTGTGAAATTCTTATGGGCTACAGTTTCAGGAAACAGCGGCAATTTCACCTTGTGCTCAGAGTCTCCATTTCCTAGCAATTTCTCGGACCATTGAGTGAGACTGATGGGAGAAGACCCTCTTTGAATCCAGGGAACAACTGGTCCTCAACCAGACCTGGCAGAAGTGGAAGGCAGAGTCGGTTGACCTTTCCTTTTTTCTCTTGCAGTCTCTGTAGCATCCTACACCATCACTCAGCCACTGACAGTGTCAGTGACCCCAAGATGGACCACCAAAATCACATGATCTGAAGAAAAATACGTATGCATCTTGGTACCAGTAGAAGTCAGACCAGCCTCTTGTGCTGGTCATCTATGAAGATAGCAAGTGGCCTTCAGGGATTCCTGATCGATTCTCTGGTTCCAACTCAGGGAATGTGGTCATGCTGACCATCACAGGAACACAAGCTGGGGATGAGGCTGCCTATTAGTGTGCTGCAGCACATGGCAGCAGTAGCAGATTTCAGGGACTCACAGTGACACAGACAGATGAGGACATGGGACACACACCTCACCATGCCCTCTGAGCCATAACTGTGACCTTGATCTCCACTTATTGAGACTGTTTCTCCTGCTGCCCAAGCTACAGAAGTGTGTAGAAGCCCACTTCAAGTGTAGTTCTCTCCCACAATTAGTTTCATTTTAAATTAAAATCTTGATACAGAAACTATTTCATAGGTTCCAGGGTTAGAAAAGATCTTCAGCCAGCCTGGTTTCTCAACACAACATGGGGCAGGAGAAGGAGTCCTTATGAAACCTTATGCTTCCTACGATTTTCCCTTAACAAAAGATAAAGGACTGTGAACGTAATAGGATGTTGTCTGCGGGTTGAGATGTGCCTGTCTGCCGAGACCAACTGTGAGTGTCAGAGAACAAATCATTCTTCTGCATGTCTGATTAAGATGTATGCATATATCGCAGGTGTTAGGAAGAAAAGAAACAAGTTTTAAGGTAAATGATTTCATCAGAAACAGTGTGGCCTCATTACTAACCTCACAGGTCTAAACTGAAATTCCATGTGGGCTTGACATGAACACTAATTTCTGCCCCCATCGCACTTTCCTATACAGTACTAAGGCAGAGTCTGCTGCATCCTGTTGACCACACCACAGCATCACTGACGCCTTTGCAGGACCCGCCACACACCCTTCCTGCTCTAGGACTCACACTACACCACCTTTCCTCCCTCATGACACTTGGAGTGGTGCTGCAGCTTCAAATGTGAAGATGCTGGTTTCAGAAACCAGCTTCACCATAAAGAGTGCCACATTCTTTCTGGTGGGAATTGTGGGGTACACTACATGTCCTTCATTTTGTGGCAGGTTGTCTAGAATGCTGAAAAGAGCTACACCCTGATCACATCTGCTATAATGGAGAGATGAATCCTCTTATTGCTTACTTTTTATTGCAAATCATCCTATATGTTGGTCACTTCAAGTAATGGTACGGCAAGTGTGTGAGCCAATTACCATGACTTATTAGGACCCTGGATGTCTTGCTGCATATCCTGGGGTCCAAGCCCTCATGAACTAGGTCATGACAGGAAACTGAGAGGAGAAAATGTAGCTGTACACTGTTACTGATTGAACATTAATGCATACTGTTTCTCATCCTGCTGTCTGAGAGGATTATAGAACTCGGCTGCCAAATCAATGGTGCATACCATGTACCTTCAGAAATGGTCTGATCTAGAAAATTCACATCTGGTACAGACGTAGAAAAGAACACACTAACCTGACTCTATTTGTTAAAAGCTGCACCCACCTTCCAGGATCTATTCAAATTTGATAGAGGCAGACCAATTAGTCTAATGTATATGGAATCCAGGAACAACTCATGATCCCTAAAGGTCTTTATTTGTGGTACTAATCTACGTCACTTCCCACTCGAGAATAAGCTGTGAATATTATTTACTACCACGTATGGGGTGCAAGTGGGGAAGTCCCAGAGTTTATCCTGTGCATTAATAACCATATAAGATATGTATCAGTGTGTCAGTCATTTAGGGTCTGTTGAAACTCTTCCATTCTGCCACTGAGGTATGGAAACGGTCACTGACAAAGTTTAAATGAATAACTTTCTGTGTTCCAATAAAAATTCATCTTGAACTAAAGGCAACTACAATAGTGGTGATTCTGAATTGTACCATTATCCTGAATTGTATGATGTTTTTGCAAGGATCTTCGAGTTTGGGTATTTTTTTTTTCCTACCTGAGATCAAACTCACAACCTTGCTCCTGCCAGGCAGGTTCTTAACGACACTGAACTAAATCCCCAGCCCTATTTTTCTTTTCTTTTCTTCTTTTCTTTTCTTTTTTTTTTTTTTGAGATAGAGTCTCACTATGCAGTTCAGGCTGTTCTCGAACTCACAAGGATCCTCCTACCTCAGCCTCCCAGATCTTTGAGTTTTTTAACTTGATGGAATGGGTTCTGGCTTAGAAAATTCTCTCAGGTCAGGAAACTCGAAGTCATAAATGTTGTAATTGGGTTATTAGTCTCAACCAATCATGACTTTCTGATGCATAGGTGGAGAATGGATCTACTTGGCTGCCCATGTACTGTATGCAAATGATGCCTTGATCTCCACATCCACCCATCTCTCAAGATCAGACCCCAGCACAGCCACTGTGACCTTATTTACCCTGTCCAGGATGCTGCTGAATTTCACCTCCCTTCCAATGTGGCCACAAAGCTACCTCAGTCCTTTAGAGCCTTCTCAAGAGTCAGCTTGACCCAGAAGTTTTTTGGTGTTCCTGACCCTAATTTGGCTGTCCTAGACCACTCTTGTTACTACAACAAAATACCTTCAACTGGGTAATTTTCAAAAACAGAATTTCATTTCTCACAGTTCTGGAGACTGAGAAGTCTTAAAATCAAGGTTTTTGCAGTTTTAGGATTAGATTAGGGCCTTTTTTCTTCATCCTCATATGGAAAAAGAGGTAGAAGGGCAAACAGCATAAATAAAGCCAATGTATTCTGGCCTTGTTATGAGATGATAGGAACTTGACAATGGTTGCAATATTGCATATCGTTACCTTCAACACAGTAGTTTGCATTAACAGATATAGACATGTAAAATTGATCTAATCATATGAGTATTAACCATTCTTTCTCAGTAACTAATACATTCAGCAGTATAGTCATTTTAGTTATCTTATGTACACACATATACAGATTTATGTCTTTTTCCTTTTCCCTTCCTTCTTTCCTCCTTTTCCCTTTCCCAATTACTTTTGCTCTTCGAGCAGTTTCTTATCCTTACACAGTATTTATTGTAGATTTTGGATCATATATACTGTTTCAGTTTCTTACACTAGGGAGACAATACAGTATTTACACATGTGGGTTTGATTTATATCATTTATGAATATGGTCTCAAGTCATGTGCATTTACTTATAAAAGTCTCAGTGCAATCTTTCTTGATAGCTGAGCAGTACTCTACTGTACAAAAATAATTGATTTCTTGATAGCCATTCTTTTCAGGGTGAGAGGGAATCTCAGTGTTGTTTTAATTTGCATCTCATGAAAGACATTCTCAAGTGCTAATCTCAACCACTTGACCATTAAAGGTGACCGTGATTTTAAATCATTTTGGAATCTTAAAACAAATGAAAAATGATTATGGTTATAAAGCAACATCAAGGAAAGAGGAGCAGAAGTGATTTTATTAATGGCAGAGGTTTTGCCCTAAACAGGGAGAGCCACAGGGTCTGTGAGAATTCAGTAGTGCTGCTATGGAGAAGGAAGAGTGGCTGGATGAGGAACAGGATGGAAATCACAGTCTACATGCTGCAACATAGGATGAGCACAGCTCATGTAGGAGAAGATTTCATGGAAACTTGGCAAACAAATACTTCTCTGCCTCGATGGAATTCGAGGTAGAATTATGGCAAGATTGTGCTATGACACATACAGGTGTTTAAAAGGCCAGTTCTATTTTTTTGCTTCCTACACTTACCCAACCAGGAAAATTAGAAAGCCCAATTGTACTAACATCTTTACCTCTCTCTGGTACACAGTCCCAGAAAGAATCAGATTGGCACCTTAAGAGCTGACATCCTACCAATCATTAGCTCCACAAGAAGTTCAATTTCATGCAAGGAAAGAAAATAAGAGTTCATCACAACACATGACTTTCTCACAGAGGTCTGTGTCCAAATGCTGAGAGATGCCACAAGAAGAAGTCTGACCAATCTACAAGATGGTGAACCTTACATACAGTTTTCCAAGACAGGGTGAATGAACAAGGCATAGACCTGGACAAGTGCTGCATAAATCTCTGGTTAAACAAGAAAACTCAGAGATTAAGCACAAGAAGTGCATTCAACTAGCTTGCGGAGATGAACAGGCAAACACTGGAGCATTTTCCAGAAATTGTATCACCTGTGTGTTGGCTAAAGACACAATAAGGATGGTGCAAGGACCTCTGACTTAGCAGATGTTTCCTGTTACAGGAAACAGTGAGCTCATCTCTTAAAAACCCTGGATTTCAAGTGACAAAATTATTAGATTTAAAAGCAAGCTAAGGGGTTAGCTTTCTTGCTAATGCTCTGGCTTCCCAGTCCCACCCTGGATGGAGAAGGAGGCCCAGCTATGAATGGTCAGACAGCTCCCGTCTGCTCCCACCACCCCTACCTCAACCATCCTTGAACAGAACTGTGACCGGTCCCTGTCTGACATTTACACTAACTCTGCATATGAACTGGAGTGGTGAGGTTCTTTCCTATGATTTCCTGTTAACTGATGAATTCTATCCATTATCTCACTTTTCACTGCAAAAACTTGTGTGGCCACTTAAGCCAAAACAAAATAACCTATTTTTCTCTTGCAAAGATAAAGTTGGAAATACATGATTTTTGTTTTCCTTAAACTCACTCTTTATTAAAAATTCTAACTTTTCACTGCTTTTATTTAACTTGTGTTGGCTAAAGACTTCAAGGTGGCTACCCCAGTTCTGGAAACCACACCTGTATTCAAGAAGTAATTGTGTATTGGGTGATATGCTATGTCCAACCAAGTCCTGTTTTGATGGGGTTGAGTTACTGGTTTGTTATTGCTTTGTTGCATGTAGTGGGAATTGGCAATGTGAGTGCTGCACCCGCCCAGGGATGGAGCCAATGTTCAGTGTAAAGGCGGCGGGTCTTCCCCTTCCTTGTTTTCCGCTGTCTCTCACCAGCGTGCCTTGCTGCTTGTGGCCACCATGAACAGCAGCCCTGCCATGCCACGCTGCCTTGGAGCCAACTAAGTATGGGCTGAAACTCCCAAGAAACTGTAAGAAATAAACCTTTCCTTCCCTAATTTTGGGCATTAGGTATTTTGTTTCAGCAACCAGTGAAAAGTAACTAAGACAAAGTGGTACAAAAATCTACTCAGCTTCCTTACTTCATAAGAGCAACATTTTCCCAAGAAGAACCCCAGCCAACAGACTATTACACCCCATGGAACAGCACTAGGCCATGTCGTTAATCTTGAAAGTGGAGACCTTGGAAATGGGTGGAAATTTAAGAAACTACAGGACATCGTACATGAATAAATGATGGTGGGGATCACCTGTCGAGTTCATAAACTCAGTGTGACTACTGCAGAGCTCCATGGACAGGATGGGAAACTCTTAAGACCAAAGGCTGTGTTTTGGTCATGCTGAATTCCCAGGATAGAATATTGGTCAGACAATAAAACATCTGTGTTAATATGGTGTCTAGTGTCTCTGTCTTTGGTACAGTAGCCACCACTACCACATGCATAGTCCCCAAGTATTTCCATAGTCCCTGAGTCTTGCATCCACCAGTGTGAAGCAACAGTACCACCTTCATGACCACCCACAATCCCAGAATTATGTGCAGAGACGTGTCAAGTGGGCCCTGATCCTTTCTCCTCTAAATTAAGGTGTTCACATTTTCATAGTAATCAGAGTCCCTTGTGCCTGATCTTGAAGGATGCAGGAGCCACATACACAAGAGAAATCTCTGCCTTGGGCACAGCAGGCCCCTGATCTGGGAATAACAGACATGATCCTGAATCCACACCTGGAACAAGGAAGCTCCTGAGGGCCCAGCAGCCTGTGTGCAGTGGCCACAAGGAGGCAGCAGAGAGTCACTTGGCAAAGCCAGTTGGTGATGGAGTGGATCTGGGCTAGGCACCACTTTCCGTGTGTGAAATTTCGATCAGCATAACTTCTACCTGCTCTATGCTTCTTTCTTTCCTGGAAGCGGCTGCCAAATTTTATCTCTGGACTTCTCAGTGTGAGGCACAAATATTTGCTCACCAAGCTTGTTGTAGCTTAATTAAGGTTTTTATTACTTAATACTATTCCTCTGACAACTGAGGACAATTTCTTTATAATATACATTTGTATGAAGGATTTCTGGAGTTTATACTCCACCCAAGATCTACCCCCAAGAGCTCACAACCAAATGCAAAAACTTTCATAGCACTTTTTAGCAATTTAGGAAATTTATTTTCAGTACTGTGAATGGAATCCGTGAGCTTAACACTGAAACACATCTCCAGTTTTATTTTTGTCTGTTTGTTTGTTTGCTTTTTTTAAAGTTTGAGACAGGATCTCTCTAAGTATCAACGTTGCCTGGCTGGCTTTGGACTTGTGGTAGGCTTGCCTCATCTTCCCAGGGTGCTGGGATTAGAAGCACGCATCCCTCTGCCTGCATCAGTTTAAGACTTGTATTGTCTTTCTATTGAGAAGCTGTGTGTGGGCTGGGAGTTTAGCTCAGTGGCTTTAGTGCCTGCCTGGTAGGTTCAAGATTGTGAGTTCAATCCCCGGTGCCACAAACAAAATAAATAAATAAATAAATAAAGGAATGAGAAGCTGTGTGATCAGGATTATACACTATAGCTCTCTAAGCTTCTTGCTGTCAACCATGAAGTACGTTCAGGAGACTGCAGTGGGCTCAGTGCCTGAATATTTAAATGGAGCTAGGACTAGCCTGACATCTGGACTGTGCTGGAAAGAGTTTATTGACAGGATACTCCTAGTGACTCACACCAAAACCACCTGCTCCTGAGCCAGGATTCACCACAGGAAAGTCCTGGGCCTGGTTAAAGTTGGATGTGTGTCTTATAGTCCACCTGCTAGATAGGACAAGGACAGGGCCACCCACAGGCAGGACATTAGGCAGCTTGAGAAACACCAGCTACATTTCTGATCTCTGCATGGCCAGAAGTCTGAGCAACAATATCAAGACACAGTAGAGGGTGGATGTCTTGGACCTGCATATGCACTAACACGTGAAGGAGCAACACCTGGGGTTAAGGTTGGGTCTTCAGGGCTACTCCTCCTCTCTGTGTTCCTCAGACTGAGCCCTGCTCTGGACACCAGAGATCTCCTCCTGCACCAGCCCTGAGCTGAGCTGATTTACATAATGGGCAGCTCTCTCCAGCAAGGGGATAAGAGACACCTGGGAGGAAGCCCCCCAGCCTTGGCCTCAGGAAGGAGCATTGCGGGCACCTTCACCATGGCCTGGACCACACTTTTCATCGGCCTCCTTGCTCACTGCACAGGTGCTACCCTAGGACCCTCACACTCCCACCGTGCCCATGACTCATCCCAGTTATACCAGGGGTAAGTGTCTGAGGGAAGGAGCTCTCATCGCTACTCTCACATCTGCCCCTCTCTCCCTGCAGGCTCCGTGGCCTCCTATGTGCTGACGCAGCCATCCTCAGTGTCAGTGGCTCTGGGACAGACAGCCAGGATCACCTGTGAGGGAAACAACATCGGAAGTAAAAATGTGCAGTGGTACCAGCAGAAACCAGCCCAGGCCCCCAAGCTGGTCATATATAGTGATAACAGCCGGCCCTCTGGGATTCCTGACCGATTCTCTGGTGCCAACTCGGGCAACACGGCCACACTGACCATTGCGAGCATCCAGGTTGAGGACGAGGCTGACTATTACTGTCAGGTGTGGGATAGTAGTAGCGACAGTCACAGTGACACAGACACATGGGGAAGTGAGACACAAACCCACCACCGGCCTTGCTCCCACAGCCCCTCCCTGCCCCGGCAACAGAGACAGGACAGAGGCTGCCACATAGAGAGGAAGTTTCTAGTCTGTCCTGGCACCCAGACGCCCAATATGAGGGCAGGACAGGTTGCTGAACCTCCCCAGGTGATGCTGATTCAATTGTCACTGGGATAGGGCATTTTGAACAAGTTGAACTGCCAGTTCCCTATGCCCAGAAACTGTCAGCCCAGCATTTTGTCTACAGGTGTGAAGGGAGAATAACTCTCAACTGACGTCATCTCAGTGTCTCATAATAGGGAGGTCTATTCAAAATACTATGTTTTGGGAATCTGCACCTGAGTGGGTTAACACAGGTTTCGCAAGGAAGGTAGATTTCAATCACAACTGTGACATAACTTAGGGTCAGAGGATACAATGTAAAAGTTTTGAAGTATTGATTTATTTAATAAGCAAATAATTTCCATGAGTGAAAACTGTGTGCTCAATGTAACCAACTGCCTATGTGGAGAATTATTTTTCGTAAAAGTTTGGAAGCGAAAACTGTGGTATCTACTGTTGACACCCTCATCCTCCAGGGTATCCGTGTTTTGATCTAATAGTGAAGGTGACACAAGTGGATTCAGTCCTGAGCACAAAAAATACTCACTGCAAATGACAGTGACCACAGGCAAGGGAGGTGTGTGTGTTTGCGACATTTACAGAGGGCAACAGACAGACATTTCCACTGTGTCTGAGAAGTGCTGGGTCAGCTCAGTCATAAAAGACAGAGTTTCCCTGGTATGCACATGAGCATGTGTGAGTCCCCTGAAATGAATCACTCAGGCGGGGTGCTGATGGGGATAATTCCCTCCCCCAAGTTCAAGTCATCCTGGGCTGGGCCAAGAACAACAAGGAAGTAGGCCTGGCCTCCACTCCCTATCCCAGCAGCATCCCTGGGCTCCTCCGTCCACCTTCAAGGTCCTCTTCTCTCCCATCATGGTCACTGCCTCCTTCACCTCCGTGATGTTCACTCCCTCTGCCCTGCCCCAAGGCCTCCCCGCTGCAAACCCAGGCCCTTTTCCTGGCTCCATGCCAGGCTGTGCAGAGGAGGTCAGGCCTCTGTCCCTACCCAGCTGCAGGGCAGCCAAGGGCACCATAGTAGCCCCCTGAGATATCAACCTCCTCCATGGCAGAGTAGGTGGCAGGGGATTGACTTGAGTTCCACAGGGACGCGCTCAGTTTTCCCAGAGGCAAACTCACAGGAATCTCTGAGTCTCCAGCTCCACCCCAGCCACAGATAAGAACTGCTGAGGCTATCTTGGATGCCTCCTCCTGACACACTTGACTCCATCTGTCCAAATTGCCTATGTGCTAAAGGTCTTTTGTTACCAAATTAGTATTGGCTGATTCCTTCTCCTTACTCATCAGAAGCTTACAATGAATGTACAAAATTAAAATTAAAATATGTAACAATTTGAATATTGATGCATGATTTTTATCCATTCTTTTTACTGCACACATGTTAAAGCATCTAAACTTCACTAAAACTGACAGATTTAAATTGAAGGCAGTGAAGAAGACAAACCTGATATTCGTGCTGAATTTGTTCAGGATTCTTCACGGGAAATGTGGATCATTCCACTTATCATTACAATCACAATGAAGTCGTGTTCTCTGCAGGGTCAGCGTGGGCCTAGAGTCCAATTGGCCCTCCCGAAACATGGGCTCCAGACATTAACTCCTCAAGCACAAGCTGTGAGGCTGCAGAAAAAGGATAGAGGCCTCTTGATCCATCTGGCGAGAACTTTGGTGCTGGCCAAGAGACCTAAGAGTCCTGCCATGTCCTTCCTCTTTTCCTCTACACTGGGCTCCTCTGGGCCCCTCTGGAGACACCTAGAGCTGTGCATACTTAGTATCGATCACTGCCCCAGAGCCTCATCTTTCCTGGGAGGATGATAGAGGGCAGGGAGCCCTGTCAGGCTGTGGGTATAGGAGGCAGAGCCCTTGGGTACCTACACCATGACCTGAGCCTCTCTCCTGTCCCCTTCCTCACAATCTGCACAGGTGTCCTGCCCAGGCACTAACCCACGCTCACCTCTCACAGAAAACTCTCCTGGCCCTGACCTTGAGCTCAACTCAGGGGTTGCTGCTGGTTGGGATCCCTGAGAATAGACCCTATGGCCTTGTAAACCTGCATGCCTGGGGGCTGTTTTAAGACTCTGCAGCCCACATTAGAGATGGCCATGAGACATCTAACGCCCACCTGCTCAGGACACAGGAGGGCAGGCAACAGTGCAGAGAGAAGCAGCAGAAGCCAGGCCAGCCCTGCACTGCACAGCACAACAGCCTCCCCACTGACACAGCTTCTCCAGCTCTTACCTGGGCACAGCTCCCAGGGGCACTACCAACTGCAGGCCTAGCATGGCTCCCAGAAACAGCCAGGTCATAATACAGAAAGCCCGAGGCTGGGTGGATACAAGGCCTTCCTCTTAATCTGGTCCTTGTGCTTCCTCCTCGCAGTCCTGGTCCCGCTGCCTCCCAAAGAGCCTAACACTGAATTCAGGAGCCCTGGCCCAACTCTGGGACTTGATACTACTGTTCTCTGTTTGCTTGGCTCCCGAGTCTCTCTAGGACTCATCTTTATCTGCAGTGAGTTGAGAATATCTATACAAGTCATAGCTTTATCAGTTTTTTCAAAATAATGTAATATAAAACCTCTAATTCTACTTACCTGGAAATAGACCAAAATGAAGTGCCAGTGACTAATCGTAAAGATAGAAAATATTGACTCCCTGATTAGAAGTCTAATCCCTGATTAGGAATTGAAAGTCAGAGTTTTAAGGAAACACAATGAACTTCAAAACATATACAGAACCAATTCAGTGAAATTGGGATGACAATAAGTGATTAAAATGTGAAATTGACTGCAGAGATTCAAATATAAATAACAATTAAAAAATCAAATGCAAATCCTGAAGCTGAAAAATAAAATTAATGACATTACAAATGTGGTAGAAAGCATCCACATCATAATTTTTTGGGCTGAAGAATGACTCTATCTTTCAAAAATGAAGACAAAATCAAACTTTTCAGTCATAGAAATAATTCATATACCTGATCACTCACAGATCCACAATACAGGTAGAGCATACTTACTCCAAGTATTATAAATCTTTTCTCATGGTCCTTAAATTTTCATTTGTTGGTCACTAGGCCATGCTATGGCTCAAATATTCCAGATTTTCATTGCCTTGGACTGCCCAGGTTGTCTTAGCTAGTCAAGTGTGGGGCTCCTGTGGAAGCATAAAATCCAGAACAGAGCAGCCCAGTGTAGTGGACAAAATGGGACATCCTAGATCCACTCTTCAGGTCTGACCCACACACCATGAAGACAGAGAGTCTGGGCATTAACAGTTATAGCCTTACTGGAAAGTGCTGTTGGCTATAGAAAACTGCCTCCCAGGTTCAGGTCTGTTCTCAGAGCGACTCAGTTTAATGACTGCTTGAGGCCAGCTATCTAAAATCCTGCCTCTGTTTAAGATGCATTTCTTGAAGCTCCTTGAGTTCCCGAGTTCCCTACAGGAACGCTGAGCCCTCAAAATACACCTCACAGGGGCCACTGTCTCCTTCTTCCCAGAGCCGCCTTCCTCACCTCTCTCAAGACAGCCTGTGCACCAGTTCTCCATCTCAGAGTCTGTGTCCACGAAGAACAGTCGACAAAGGCCAGCTGTACCCAGGAAGGAGCATCAGGGAACTTGGGGGTAACTGTAAACCCAGAAAGCAGCAAGTTCCTCATAAATCCTCAGTGTAAAAGTCCAAATGCACCAGTAAAATCTGGCTGTTCCTTGCATCCTTATTAAATGAAAATAAAGCCCAGTATACTAGATTTTCTGAATTATGAAAGTAAGCTGGAGACTCAGTTCATCATGGAGGTGAATCCAGAATCAGGAGACTGAGTGTTTTATGTCCACACAGTTAGCCAGCTTATAAAACCAATAGATTTTGGGAGCAGAGTGAAATCTATTTTACTTCCACGCTTCATGACTTTCGCAAAACATCGTTTTCAACCTCTGACCAGAAATATAGCTGATCAGTTCTGAAAAGTGCAGTTTACCATGTCAAAGTTGTCACTAAAGGAGTCATCAGAACCCACGCTTGTCCACATGAAACCATTCACATTTCCTTGAGCCATAAATCTCCAAATAGAGCAAATAAAGACAGTAAGAGTTATCAAGCTCCATCTAATACAAAATTATCTCATGACCAAGAATGTGCCAACACTTTCCCCACAAGAGGCTACAAGACACACTTTTTTCTTCTGGTGTATCTTTTTCTCCCACTTAGATATCCTATACTTCATACACAGATATACAAATATAAAGCTAAATATTGTTAACATACCATCTCAATATGTTAATGACACATTGATGAGACATGGAGAAAATGAAAAGTTTTGGTAATATACATTCACATGTGGATATAAACATTTTTGCTCTTGTAATTTATTTCACTAATCAAATATATTCCTTTCTTCCCTATTCATTCCAAATTTTCTCTATCAACTACAATATGTTAGCTAGTGTTGATCCCTAAGTTAGTCACCCCATTTGGAATGGCCCAAAACATCACTCCGGAAGGGACTTATTGGTGACTGTGTTGGTTTTCCAACTTTAATGCAGACCAAGGGAATACTAGAGAATATTCTGTATTCCTTACATAGTCGTCATCACCCCAGTTCTGAATTGACCAAATATTTCCTCTTGATAGTGAAGATCAATCACCATCCAATATTTCTTACTCTACCTGATAGCTTCTTGTCGGGAGAACTATAAAATGGCCATAGAACCAATCCAGCTGTCATTTCAATGAATCTAGTGCTGACCTTCCTGGGGAAACATTGTCCTTTAGTACAGAGACTTCTACACTAGATCAGAAAATCATAGGTCACCAAGAGGAAAGTTGATATTGGACGTGAGAATCACTAAGGATGATGGTGAATGATGCCACCCACATTCCCAAACTTTGGTTCCTGAACAAGGCATCGTGGCTAAGGACATCGTGCCTGTGGGACTCCATGTATTGGGTGCTCACTTAGAGCATGTTCAGCATGCTGTGGGACTTTGTTCAGCCTTGTGAGGTACGGCCACTCAGCTGACTTTGTAACTGAGCCCTGAAATGTATTTCCAGCTCTCTGTAAAATCCAGAGATTCTGGATGCAGGTAACACTCATTAGCCTGGAAAATAGCAGGAATAGGATCCCACTGCTAACCTTTATTGGCTGTGAAATTAGTTTTTCGCTCAGAAGACCCATGTGACACAACACAACAGTGTTGACATGTTCAGTAAATCTGGTAGTCAAAGTTTCAGTAGAAGCATTGTAGGCAAATATAACAATGTCTTTTTAGAGTAAGAAAAAATAAGAACAAAGGACCACTCTGCCGGGATGGAAGACATCTAATGCATCAGGCTGTTCTCGGGTACCCCATTGCGTCCTGTGGGGGATGGCATGAAGTAGGGAACAGCGGGAACTTTTCTGTTATTGGCACACTGAGCAGAGGCAAAGCCAGGTCACCTTAGTAACTTGATAACCACATGAATAATCTCCATTCCTGCCACTCTAGACACTTTGTTCCTGAGCCCTTTGGGCAATGACACTTGAGGCTTGGAGATAATGCTGAGTGGCATCCATGGAATGAGCATCATACACCTGATCATTAAGCCTTTTCCATCTGAGGTCACCCTTGGTGAGTGTGCGCACAGGACACAAATAAGTTCATGGTCTGTGCAAATACAGAGGGAATTAGTCTAAAAGATTTTTGTCTACATTTAAAAAATGATCATAGTAATAACTTAAAATCAGGGATGTGTTCCTAAGAATGTAAATTTAATTTTTTTAAGGATCTGAGGTTATAATTTTCAACAGGTGAGGAAATGGCTTTGATTCTTGTGCCAGCAAACATGCCCTAAATTAGCTTTAGAAATATTAAAACTGTATATTTATTAATGCATTTTTCAAAGAGTAAGTTCATAACTGACCTGCTTTTGTTTCAAAGTCAAACCATTTCTAGAAAACATTAGCTCCTTTCACCTGTGTACCTTGAAATATGAAAAGAGCAAGGATATTTTTATACTTCCATCAGATTTTGGAAACTTCTTAAGCATGTTAGGGTAATGTGGGCATTTAAACCTACCTTATCAGACAGGCATGGTGGTGCACACTTATAATCCCAGCATTTGGGAGGCTGAGACAGGAGGATCATTGCAAATTCAGGACCAGCCTGAGCTACAAAATGAGCTGAAGGCCAGCCTGACTGCATAACAAGATCCTGTCCCAAAAGGGCAAAATAAAATTAATAAATTAATTAATTAAAAATTAAACTTACCTTGTTAGTTGTAAACTTAATGCAGATCAAATATTTTGAAAAAACTTTACTGTCCAAATTCAAATGTGCTGTACATGTATTCTACATATTCTATTTCAAAGACATAGAGTAAGGAGGGGTGCTGGTTCTATCATAAATAAGTTTTTATCAATTCTTGTGGAAATGGTACTACTTTTGATATATAGGTTTATGTCATATACATTATTAAAACTATACACTGTTTATTTATTTTTGTCTTTATTAGACAGTTTCACCGCACCACTCAGACTAGCCTTGAACTCACTATGTAGCCTAGGTTGGCCTCAAACTCAGAGCGATCCTCCTGCTTCAACCTTCAAAGTATTGAGATTGCAGGCTTGTGCTACCACACCCAGCCTACTTTTACTTTTAATGTAGTTACTAAACATTAAAATGCATATGAGGTTTTCACTCTGTATCTTTTGTTTTAAGTCAGGATTTTGTTATCTTGTCCAGGCAGGCATTGAACTCACTATGTAGACCAGGCTTCTCTTGAATTTGCAACAATCATCCTTACCTCAGTCTCCCAAGTGCTGGAATTACAGGTGTGTGTCACCACACATGGCTGTTACCACTGTATCTTTATTGGACAAGGCTGGACTGGACCATTCAGATGACAGGTGTTTTAGAAGCACTTGTTCTAAAATGTTCGCATCTCCAACCCCAGGACACCAGGTGTGAACCCAAAGAGAAATGGGTGCAAGTGAGATGGAGACATGGGGTGTGGACCACCTGCCTGTGCAGCCACTGAGCCCCAGACCTGCTCCTGCTTCATTCCAGAAGCACCATGTGTACCACACAGTGATGACTCCTGGGGCTGCCTGACCCCATGGCTTGTGGATCTCACAAGTTCTGTATCCCTAGGCACTTAATGTCTGCTGTGCCTAATAGGACTCAGGAAGGGAACAAAAAGTGTTTTTCAAAAGATATATACTCTCTACTGCAGAGGACAAGGACTTGCTCCAAAACCACATGATGTACACCAGGGTTCTCTTATGTGGTCTTGATCTAAGGCTTATGCTCCCATCTACAATTCCCTTATTATCGCACAGTCTACTGCATTACATTATCCACACAGCAGAGTGACTGGCACAGCTCTGTGAAATGCAGCAGAGACTCTCTGCTCTGGAATTTACAGCCACTTGGAAAACCTTATTGCTCCTAGAATTTGATTTGTTATAGCAGCCTCAAATTTCAAATATGCTACTTCCAGAAACCAGAATTGCTTATAGGATTTGAGATTCCTTTTTTCTTTGTGAAAAGTGTAAGGTACAAATAATGTATCAACGACTTTTATTAAGGATGTCCAAAAAAGCTCCAAGCAACTGACCACTAAAATTTGAGCTAAGACGGAGTCTCCACAAACCTCTCAATATACTTGCCATTTCATGCACATCTGATACAATTTGCATGACAGGTAGAGCCCTGGGAATTTGCACAAGGTTTTAATAACCTCATGGACTATGTGGGACAAAAGAAGAGTTAACGCATCAGAGGGGATGAAAATGCACATGTGTGCTATAGTCCATTTCATGTACATGTGTACTGTTTCCTGTTCCATGGTGTCTTCCTATTTTCAGAAGAAAAACACCTTTTGTATCCTAACAATTAACTAAAGAATTTAGCTATTTTGAGGAAAAAGAGAGAAAGTAATAAGCTTTTATAAGTTCTAATAAGTAACTTTAGGTTTATACAAGCTAAAGTGTTCTGTGATCTACAGATAACAACAGCCAGTACATTACAAAAGCAGACTACTTGAAATTTGTAATTACCCTGAGGTTGACCTGTCATATGCCACCACCCCAAATCCCTATACAAGACTTGTAACTGCAACCCATAAAAAATCCTGGATTCATTACATGTTCTGGGAAAGAGCCCTATCTTCTAACTTACTGCATATTGCAAATATAACATTATTTCGCCCCATCATTGTGTTTTTTTGTTCTTCACCAGACAGCAATGGAACTCGACTTTTCACAGTTGCAGGAGGATGACTTCTTGTAAAAACAAGACTCTACAGTGAGTGAGGTAGTGATACTACCGCTGCTCTCTCAGAGGAATAGAAAAAACCACAGCTTCTGCATCAGTGCTGTGTACTGTGCACCTGCAGATACATTAATTTGCTCTACCACATTCTGCAGCTTGGGCAAAACACTCAACAAGATAATCTTCCACTTCTGTCTTTCAGGACCTATGCAAATGTTATTGGAAACAAACAGATAAATGAAGTGGATATAAAATCCAATCTCAACTACCAGTTTTTTAGGTCTCTAAAGGTGACACTAGTCTATGTCATTCCCTACCCCAAGACATAACATGTTTTATTTACCATTCTGATGGGGCACAGATGGGGGAGACTCAGAATTTATCATCTGCATAAAGGGCCAGGAGAAAAATGATTCAGTTTCCTAGTCATACAGAATGTTGGAAAATTTCATTCTGCTTTGAAGCATGGAAGCACAATTCACGAGCTTAAAGCAGTAGCCATGATTGGGTGCACTATAAGCTGATAAACACATGCTACCCTAGCTTGCCAACCTTTTTTACACTACCATTTTGCTTTGGGAACATCTTTGGGACTAATTCTTGCAGTGAATTATAGGTGAGAAAATGGGGTAAGGTCTAAAAATTGGGTTTGAAATCATTCCTGGTCTAGCTACCTGCCACCCTCCTTTATTCCTTATGTGACTTTGTATTCAATAGAACTTCCGCTCGTTTCCCAGCTACTGGATAAAAGTATACTGCATCTTCCCCTTACTCCCTGCAAGTCCACCCTCAGTAGAGTCAGTCAGAATACTTTAACGTAAAGAAAAATGTCTGTGGCAGTGTGCAACTATGACTACTTGAGAACAAAAGATTCCTCAGAGATGAGATTTAGTTCAGTTCCCAAAGGACCCAGAGTGTCTGATTCTTGGGCATAGGAGAGCCTCAGGGAACCAGCAGTGAACTGAGACCTCTGAGATTATTTATTTGTAACTCAAGGACATGAGAAAAAAGATGTAGAAGAGAAGTACCTTACGACAGATTATTTAGGTGTTTTAGTCAGGCGACAGGGTGGGGAAAGGGTGACCAGTTATGTGATGGATGTTAACCTGGCTTAATGCTGGGGCTGCCTAGGTTATGCTCAAGAAGGAAATCAGCTTTCAAGGTCAGCACTATCCAAAAGCCAGGCCTTGCATCAGAAATCAGGACATTTCCATCTACAGTATTCAGGTTGTAGTGACCTAACACTGAGAGTCAGACTCACACAGTTACCCAGAGCCCTACACTACCAGAACACCAGAACACTGTGAGTCTCAGCTGAGGCATGGTCTGTAGGAGCTGAGTCCCAGGTGTCTACTTGGGTGGCACCCACAGGATACAATTCACTGGGAGCCCACCACACAGTCCAGATGCTCTTAGAATTAGTACAATGTGACAGAAAGGGATTTTAGAACCTATCTCCCTCACCCATGTCAGCTGTCTGATCCTCCTGCCCACTCTCAGGGTGCTGACTCACTATTGTGAAGTGGTCCCAGCACTGACTCTTCTGCCATGGCTACTCCAGAGACCCCTGGCCTCTCCTCCCACCTCAATGCAGATCTGCCTTCAGGCTTCAGGCCCTGTGCAGTCTCAGGTAGGGCAGTGGCATTCAGGGGCTCATCCCTGGATGAAGCATTCACCATCCACTGTCTCCTGGAGGAGACTCTGCTGAGTGACATGGACTCTTGCCTGAGTCAGGTCACAGATCTGACCCTGGTCCTGTCCTGAGTTCAATGACAGGATCCTGCAACCTCCAGGGTTGCCCAGCCAGGACTTTGGGGATGTGATATTCACAGAGATCCCACAGTCTGTAGTGGGTTTCTCAGTCAGTTCTTTTCTGACACTTTAACAAAATTACATAAGACATTGAGGGACAAGGAGAAGGAGAGAGAGAGATTGAGTGTTCAATGCCAGTTGCTAGTCTGTTGTGGGAAAGCAGATGTCACTGAGGAAAACAAACACCACATGTAAAATTAGACAAGAAGTGCAATGAATCCACAGAAGCAAGCGGATGTCATAGATGAAATGAATTAATAAAAAGATCATGGCACCACTCCACATTCTAATGAAAGGAAAATGATTTGACAAAAATGTACTGGGGAAACCCAGAAAGAGGAGAAAGAAGGTCAGGGTTTCATGTTCCACCTTCTACTGAGTCAGGTGTCATGGATGCCCTCTCTGCAGAGTCCAGCCCAATCCAAGCTCTGGCTTCTGGAACATCAATGGTCCCAGTGAGTTGGAATTAGGACTTGTAACACCCAAGGTGGTTGGGGAAGTGGTCGTGTGCGGTCAGTCTCTGGAAGGTGACTGTTTTAGAGGGTCTTACAGGGCAGATGGTTTTGAGACTAGAGAAGTAACTAGAGGAAATTAGGGCCCATACTCCTGCCTCAATCTCATCTCAAAGCTAGGAAAAATATTCTCCATTAATCCACAATATGGAGCCTAATGGAAAGTGTATATTTGCATACTTTCCAAATATTGCCCCAATGTATGGCCTGGATATACCCACCTCTTCTGTATTGTCTAGGACCTCCTCACCCATAACCTGGACCTCTATCCTTTTCCTCTTCATCAGTCCCTGAACAAATGACCTATGTAGAGTTTGTCCCTAGACTCAGGCCCTGCAGTGTCCAGAGCTGACTTTTCCAAAATCCAAAGATCAACACATCCACAGAATGAGTTGGGATGGACCAGTGGAAATGGTTGGTAATACTGAGGACCCCTCCCCTCTCTTCTCCTCTCCTCTCCTCTCCTCTCCTCTCCTCTCCTCTCCTCTCCTCTCCTCTCCTGTCTTCTCTCCTCTCCTCTCCTGTCTTGTAGCCTCTGTGGTTCCACAGGAGCTGACTCAGATGACCCCCTCATCTAGAACTAGGAGTTCTGCCTGCTTACAGTAGTGGCCTCAATGGAAAATGTGTTTTGTTACAGAAAATATTTGCCACGATCATGTCCCTTCTCAGAAAGATTCCGTTTATTAACTGCCTATAGTCATGATTCCAAAATTATGCCCAATTTAAAATGGCCCCAGTCTTCCACTCTGCCTCCAGCACACCCTGTAGTGATCATACACCATGCTCAGGGCTGCCTCCCTCATTGCTTTCAAGACAACCTGGGCATCAGTTCTGCATCTCCAGTTCTGAGTTCAGGATACACACAGAACAAAGCCAGCTGTTCCCAACACAGGCCAGTGGAGGGCACTCTACACCCAGAAAGCACTAGTTTCTCTCCTTAATTGCCAGTGGGAATCTCCAAGTCCCCTATCTAGTTTCAATAATCATTTGCATCTTTATAAAATGAAAACCGTGCCTGACATAGGAGATACTCTGGGTTATGAGAGTATTGGGGAATCAGATCCACCCTAGAGGTAAATCCAGGGGCAGCTGAAGCTGTTTCCTTATATCCACACAGTGTGTCAGTAGATACATGTCTACAGGCATAAATTACTGAATGAAATTGTAATTGCTTCTACATTTGGCATCTTGTTTATTTTTTTAATTTTTTAAAATATTTTATTAATAATGAAAGACAAGACAGAAGAGAATCCCCCATACTTGCTACATTGCCTGCTGTAAAGAGATGCTTGGGCTGCTGACCAGAGGCCTGGCCAAATCTACAAAACAAAAGTTGGTTGATGTTCCTTGGTTGCTATCAATCCAGCCAGACCTCCGAAACAGCAGGTTGCTTACAGGGGGGGAGGGTAGTGTTGTCCCTGATTCCAAGCCCGCGCGCTGGTGCTGCTCGGGTGGGCAGGGGCCCCGCGAGGGGCCCTTCTCGTTCTCCTCCAAGGTCCTGGGGTCAGGACCCTGGAAGGCAGTCCATATTGCGTCCTGATCAGTGCCTGCGCTGCGCGGCATCTTGTTTAAAAAGCACATTATTTTCATTCCTAGAGCCAAAAATGTAAATGTGATCAATTCTACAAAATATAACATATCCTTTTTAAGTACCCACTAAAAAGTACCAAAGTCCACAATTGAAAACAAGAAACCCATTCTTAACTCCCCAAGCTGGTCTGTCTGCCCTCATAACTGAGGGAATCTCACAATTCCAGCAGCATAATCACTTCACATCCAAAGTTGTTCTGTATCATCTAGGACCTTGGGCTGCACCAAGAGCTCTTTCTCAAAGGTGTGTAATTCTGTATCACTGATGACGTGGACTCCTTTCAAAACTCCATGGTCTATGCTGGGACTCTCTAGTGAGGGTTTGACCTAAACAAAATGTTCCTGCCCCCATTATAAATTCACCTCCCCATTCTCCTGGAAATGAGCATGCACACAGGAGGAACTATGGGAACCACCTTGGAACATGCTGCAGAGCCTTCCTGCAATGGAATCTACAACCATTTGTCACCTTTTATAATATTTAAATGCGAATGAATTTCCAAATTTTAGTATGCTATTTTCTGCAATCACATTGGCCTCTGAGTTTTGGGCTACCTTCTTGATGGAAATTGTAAGATAAAAGATGGAAATTGTATTATCTATGGAAGATGGCAGACAATGTCCCGAAAACCAAACCCTAAAATCACTGCCTAAAAGGGAAGAATTCATCTTCTCCTGAGTCTTTCCCTCATTCTGACATATTGTCCCCCTCAACCTTTCATAAGCTTGCCACTTCATGAGCATCTGATCCAATTTCCCTTTGGAAATAAAGCCTGAGATGGACCCCCTGTATTTATAGGTGACCTAAGAGCCACTACAGTATGTTATGACATGGAAGGTAAAGGTCTTGTAGCTGAGGAAACAAAATGTTTTATTCATTCTTAGACATTCTGCGTGAATGCACACTGCTTCTGATCCTGCACTCTGCAATGAATAGAGAAGCACTCAGATACTGCCCCAATAGTTCTTTCTGTGCACCAGCACTTACATTGCTCTGAACTAGTACAATCACGACAGAGACAGAAATGGCCAATGACATCAGTTCCTGTCTGAAACTATACAAATCTTTGGCTGCTTTCACAATCCATTCAATAGTTTTGGGAGAAAAACAATAATCAAATAGATATAAAAGCCAAGCTCAACTAGAAGTACATTTTGTCTTTAAAGGTGCCATTATAAATGTCATTCCCCATCTTGAGTGCAACATTTGTTATTCACTGTGGGGTATAAGGTAGAAAGGCAGGAAAACTCAGAGTTTAGCACCTACACAAAGGTTCAGGTAGGAAATGCACCAAAGTTTCTCAGCACTATGAGCAATGTTGCAAACATTCCACTCTGCCCTTCCAGTGTAAAAGCACCATTGACAAACTTAAAGCAGTGGGCATGACCATGTCCAGCAAAAGTTTGCAAACACATGCAGCAGCCATAGTGTTCTCTAAATGAGAAAATTGGCTCAAATCGGAAATACGATTTAATACTGGTAGCAGGGCAGCAGTCCTCAAACTTTCCTCATTATTTCTGAGGTTCAGACTCAACAGGACTTATGTTGGGTGCTGTTTCCTCAGATCCAAGGATGGACGGTCATTCCTACTGCTATCTGTAGGTAAGACCCTAGGAGAGTAACTTGGAATTGTGTTTATAAATAGAATCACTTTGATTTTGATAGCTACATACATTCACATGGCCTGTTATTTCAGACTACTGCTCTCCCCATCACTTTCATAAAGAGCCCATTTCTACCACGGCCTTCTGCAATGTGCACTGGACCATACAGCCACCTAGGGATATAGATGTCCTCCCACCTGCATGTGTTTTAAACAATTGTGGAGCGGAATGACTTCCAGGCCCTCCTGAGAACAGAGTCATGAGGGCAATCCCAAGTGGAGATGTCACCTTGGGACAAATAGATGGAGAGCATTCCCTATAGTGGGGCTCTGCAGCCCCAGCCCACCACACCCAGTATCTCTGAGGCTGACACAAAGCTCCTCAAGCAGCAGAACACAGTTAGGGCTGATTTGCATAAAGGGCAGCTTTCTACAGCAAGGGGATAAAACAGGAATGGGAAGAAACCAGTCCAGCCTGGAACCAAGGAAGCAGTGTCACAGAATCTCCACCATGGCCTGGGGCCCCGTCTTCCTCTGGCTCCTGGCTCACTGCATAGGTACTTTCTCAGGACCCAACCTGCCCACCAAGCCCAGGGCTCTGGGAACAGCCTGGCCCTCAGCCTGAACCTATGCGTTGCCTGCCTGTGTGGACAGAATTCTCAGGAATCTATTACAGGAAGAGGCACTGTGGGTCCAAGATCCTCACATTATGCTTACTGGCTTATGTGGATCTTAGAGGTTACAGCTGTCAGGAAACAGCAGTAGGTTGACCATGTGTCTAAAGCCTCTATTCTCCAGCAACTGCAAAGACTGTTGATTGATGTTGATGAGAGAAGACTCCTCCAGGCCCAGGGAATACCTAGTTTTCACCCAGACCTGGAAGAAGTGGATGTCCTGGAAAGATCTTTCATAGACTAACCTTTTCTTTTGTATTTTTGCAGACTCTGTGGCCTCTTACAGCCTCACTCAACCACCCTCAGTGTTCGTGACCCCAAGTTAGACAGCCAAAATCACATGCTGTGGAGAAAAGTTGGGGGATACATATGCATCCTGGTACCAGCAGAAACAAAGCCAGGCTCCTGTGCTGTTCATCTATGAAGATAGCAAGTGGCCCTCAGGGATTCCTGATCGATTCTCTGGTTCCAACTCAGGGAATGTGGTCACGCTGACCATCACAGGAGCTCAAGCTGGGGATGAGGCTGTCTATTATTGTGCTACAGCATATGTTAGTGGTAGCAGCTTGCAGTGATGCACAGTGACACAGACAGATGAGGACGTGGGACACAAACCTCACCATGCCCTCTGAGCCATAACGGTGATATTGGTTTCCACTTACTGGGACTGTTTCTCTTGCAGCCTGAGCTACAAGAAAAGTGTAGAAGCCCACTTAAAATGTGATTCTTTCCCAGAATTTGTTTCACTTTAAATCATCATCTATTTATTTCAATCCATAGCTCTGCAGAAACTAGTTCCTAGGGTCCTAGAGTAGAAAATGTATACAGAATGTCTGCATGAAACCCTGACACTTGCTTCTCCCTCTTGCAACACAGCATGTGCAGGAGAAAAACTCATTATGACACCTGCATCCCAGAGAACTTTTCCTTGTAAAAGACAAAGGACTATGAGCCCCATGGGAGAGTATCTGCAGTGTGAAATGTGCTGATCTGTCTTCCTGTGTCTGACTCTGAAGTGTGCACATGTCTCCCACCTGTGAGCAAGGATAGAAATTTATTTTTTTGAGGGCTGGGGAGATAGTTCAGGGGCATAAGCCCCTGCTTGGCAAGTGCTAGGTCCTGACTTCAATTCCCAGTACAAATAAAAAAAATGTATTTTATAATGCATTTCATTTCATTAAAAGTAACTTAGCTTTGTTACAAATTCCCTGCGTCAAAATTGGACTCTGGAATTGACATGAACACTATTGTCTGCTCCTCTCACACTTCATATTACGGCAGAGGCTGTTGGATCCTACAGGCCACACTGCAGCACCACTGACACCTTCGCTGAGGCTACTGCACAGTCTCCCTGCTCAAGGACTCAACACCACACAACCTTTTTTCCCTTGTGACACTTGGGTTGGAGCTACAGACTTCAGTGTTAATCTTGCGCTTCCAGAAACCAACTTGAACATAAAATGTCCCTGCTTCTTTTTCTTGAGAAGTGTGGGACATAGTATGTACCTGTTTTGTGGCAGATTATCTAGATTGCTCAAAACAACTAGAGTCTAATCATATCTCCTAATATGGAAAAATGGCACTTATTATGGTTCACTTTTCCTTGCCTGATTTCCTGGGTCTGAGTGTTCCTATATACTTGCCACTTCAAGTAGATAGTGACTGTATGGAAGGGAGAGACGAAGTGTAGATGGACACTGCTGACCATTCAGCACGAATGCACAGTGTCTCGCCCTACTCCCTGAGAGGAATGGAGAAGAACTCTGTTTTCAAATCAGTGGTGCATACTGCACACCTGCAAAACTGCTGCTCTGTTTTAAAAGTTTCAGTGTCTAGTGTAGACACTGAAAACAGGACTCCATCTAAAAATCTATTCCACCTTCCAGGATCCATTCATATTTTGTAGGGCCGGGTCAATCAATTAAATGTATGATGAATCCAGCCACAGCCCGTGAGCTCTACTATGCCATTTCCCCTACCTCAGGATGAACTATGAAAATTATTAATTGCTATGCCTGGAGTGTAGCTGGGGAAGACACAGAGTTTCACGTATGCTTTAATGACTACACAGAACACTTAGATGAGCTCCAGATCACAGAAGTTTGACTGGATCCTCTGGCTCTCCAGCATGCAGACAGCCCTTTTGCATTCTCCCAGGTCACCATTGTGACCCTAACTTGTAAATCCTTACATAGAATATATGCATTTATATACGCGTACATATACATTTATATTATACTATATATTTATTTGTTCATCTAGTGAAACTAACAGGTTTCTCTAAATTATTGTTATGCTTTTGCCAAAACAACCAACAATGGGGGATCTAGAGTGTGTGATTTTTTTTCCAGCCAAAAAATGCACATGGGTATGAGAATTGGACCTTTCCTGACTCACTCCAAGATGACACTTCCCTTTGCTGCTCTGGGAACAGCAATGAGGGTGCAGCTGATGGAGGGTGAAGCCTGTCTCCCTGTACACCTCCTCTTAGGAGACTGGGGATTGGGGGTGACCTAGAGGAAAGCTCCTGCTCTAAGACTCCTCTACCAGCAGGGCAGCAGAGCTGAAGCAAAGGGAGATTGGGGCCACATAGGTGTTGCCAAAGGAGTTACCATTGTATAAAAATACCACATCAGTGAAAGGGAAAGAAAGTGCTCAAAAGGAAAGAACACCTGAGATAGGGGAAAGAAGAAAAGGAAGAAGGGAAAAGATTATATGTTTATAGGTATACATATACATGTATGTATGTATGTGTATATATATGTATGTGTATATATATATATATATATATATATATATATATATACAAGACAGTTAAAGATACTACTAATCTGTTAGTTAATCAGAAAAACCAGTTTGTGCTTTCATTGTTTGATTGTTTGATCATTATTTTGTTTTTTTATTTAAGAGAAAGAAAAAAGACACATGTAACAAAGACAAAAAGCAAAAGAGACAAACAAATGACTAGAGTAAACGCCCAACAGTAACATTGCAGGTTTACAAAACAGGATGATAGAAACTTGACAATGGCTGCAATATTGCATATCGTTATCTTCAAAATGATTGTTTACATTAACAGATATAGACATGTAAAATCAATCTAATCATAGGAGTATTAATTGTTCTTTCTCACTAACAAATACATTCAGCAGCTCTGGCTAATATTTCCAGAACTATATTGAATAGGAGTGGTGAATATGGACATCCTTCTCTTGTTTGTCTTGTTCGTGATTTTAGGTTGAAAGTTTTCAGGTTTTGTCCATTTAGTAAGATGTTGGCTGTTGGTTTATGATATATGGCTTTTATCAGGTTGAGGTAGAGACCACCTATTCAGATTTTCTGTAGGATTTTTATCATGAATGGGTGTTGGATTTTGTCAAAAGCTTTTTCAGCTTCTGTTGAGATGATCAAGTGGTTCTTGTCCTTGGCCCTGTTGATATGGTGTATTACATGTATCGATTTGCGCATGTTGAACCATCCCTGCATTCCTGGGATGAATCCCACTTGATCATGGTGCATAATCTTTCTGATAAACTGCTGTATTCTATTTGCCAGTATTTTATTGACGATTTTTGCATCTATGTTCATTAGGGAGATTGGCCTGTAATTTTCGTTTTTGTTTGGTTCTTTCCCTGGTTTTGGTATTAGGTAATACTTGTTTCCAGGAATGAGTTAGTGAGACTTACTTCCCTTTTGATTTCATTGAAGAGTTTGAGGAGTGTTGGCATTAAGTCTTCCCTAAATTTCTTGTAGAATTCAGCAGTGAATCCATCAGGGCCCAGGCTTTTCTTTGTTGGTAGGGTCCTAATTACAGTTTCAATTTCTTTAGCTGAAATTGGGTTATTCAGCAGCTTTACATCTTCTTGATTCAGCTTTGGTAATTCATAGGTTTCTAGGAATCTGTCCATTTCTTCTGTGTTTTCGAATCTATGTGAGTAAAGGTTTTTGAAGTAGGTGTTGATGATCTTCTGTATTTCCACAGGGTCTGTAGTGATTTTACCCTTTTCATTTCTTATTGCATGAATCTGAGTCTTTTCTTTCCTCTTTTTGATAAGGTTGGCTAGGGGTTTATCAATTTTATTTACTCTTTCAAAGCACCAACTCTTTGATTCATTAATTCTTTGTATTGTTTTTTTAGTTTCAATTACATTAATTTCTGCTCTAATCTTAATAATTTCCTCCCTTCTTTGGGCTTTGGACTTGACTTGCTCTTCTTTTTCTAGAAGTTTGAGGTGCAGCATTAGGTTGTTTATGTGTGTTCTTTCCATTTTTCTGGTATGAGAGTTTAGTGCTATAAATTTCCCTCTGAGGACTGCTTTCATTCTATCCCATAGGTTCCGGTAATTTGTATTTGCGTTTTCATTCAATTGTGGATATTGTTTAATTTCTTCTTTAGCTTCTTCTGTGACCCATTGATTATTTAGGAGAGTATTATTTAATTTCCATGTGTTTATGCTGTTATTGTAGGTTTTTTTGTCATTCATTTCCAATTTTACTGTGCTATGGTCAGATAATATGCATGGAATTATTTCAGTTCCTTTGCATTTACTTAATCATGTTTTGTGGACCAGTATATGATCTATTTTAGAGAGTGACCCATGTGCAGCTGAGAAGAATGTGTATTCTGATGTTGATGGGTGGAATACTCGGTACACATTTACTAGGTCCATTTGTTCACAAGTTTGATTCAGTTCTGTTATTTCTTTGTTGATTTTTTGTTTGGTTGATCTGTCTCTCTGTGACAGTGGGGTGTTAAGGTCCCCTGTTATAACTGTATTATTGTTTATTTGCTTTTTCATGTCTATTAAGAATTGTCTTACATAATTGCGTGCTCCCATATTCAGTGCATATATATTTATGATTTTAATCTCTTCCTCTTGAAGTTTTCCACTAACAAGTATGTAGTGACCTTCTTTATCTCTTTTGATCATTTTTGGTTTAAAGTTCATATTGTCTGCAAACATAATAGCTACCCCTGCTTTTTTCTGGGTTCCTGTTGCATGGAGTATTGTTTTCCAGCCTTTGGTTTTTAGTCTGTGAGTGAAATGTGTTCCTTTTGAGTGAAATGTGTTTCTCCTACACAGCATATTGTTGGGTTTTGTTTCTTAACCCACTCTGCTAGTCTGTTTCTTTTTATTGGTGACTTGAGACCATTTACATTGATTGAAATAACTGATATGTACTGGCTCATCCCTATCATCGTATCTTTCTGTTGCTGGTTTACTACATTTTTTGTTTAATTATTTGCCCTGCTTAGTGGTTTCCTTTTCTTGTTGTTCCTAAGATTGGAGCTGTCTTTGTCTCTTTCTATAGTGTCTTTCAGTACTCTTTGTAGTGTTGGTTTGGTGGCCATAAATTTCTTCAGTTGTTCTTTGTCATGAAAGTATCTTATTTCTCCATCAATTTTTAAGGATAGTTGTGCAGGGTACATCAGACTGGGTTGAAAGTTTTTTGTTTCAGGATTGAAAAACTTCACTCCAAGCTTTTCTTGACTTAAAGGTTTCTGTTGAGAACTCTGCCATGATTCTGATAGGCTTTCCTTCATAGGTGATCTGTATCTTCTCTCTGACAGATTTTAGTATTTTGTTCTTGTGCTGTATTTCTGATACCCCGATTATTATATATCTGGGTGAAGATTTATTTTGGTTATGGTTAATTGGGGTTCTGTATGCCTCAGTTACATCTGTTTCAGATTCTCTTCCCATGTTTGGAAAGTTTTCTGCTATTATTTCTGCAAATAGTCTTCACAGGTCATTAGTATTGACCCCTGCTTTTTCATGTATGCCTATTAACCTTATGTTATTTCTGTTGGCATCATCTTGCATCTGTTGAATTGTTGTTTCTTGGTTCCTTACTATTTTTAAGAGATCTTTTCTTTCATGGCCATGAGTTCCCATGCTATCTTCAAGGTCTGAGATTCTATCTTCAGCTTCATTCAATTGGTTTTTCAAACTTTCCGTGGAATTTTTCCTTTCCTGCATTTCCCTTCGCATCTGTTTCATGCATTCTGTTTGTGTCTTATATTGTTCATTCAGAGTTTCCATCATTTTCTTAAGTTCTTGTATTTTTTTATCTTGCTCTTCTTTAGATACACACACCATTTCTTTAATAATGATTCTCATTTCATTTTTTAGCTGAGAGAATATTTCTGGTTTGAGTTTCTCTATAGCTTCATCAAGCTGTTTCTTACTGCATTTTCTATCATTTCAGAAAGTTCAGTTGTCTGTCTTCCATTCAGTGTCTCTTGGGTTTGTTCTCAGTGGGCTGGGGGATTGAGACTACCTCTTGGTCTTTCATTTTCTCATTTTCTTCTAGAACCTGTGTGGCTTTGTGTCCTTCCAGGCTGACTGGGCATTCCCCTGGTGGTTGTGTTGAGGCACAGGACCCGGTAGAGCTAGATCTTGTGCACAGCTAGTGAGGGCACCCTCCCGAAGTGTAGGTGGAGCCTCCACCTTACTGGGTGGGCCCAAGACCTCCTGGTCCCAGGCAGCTAGGCAGAGTATACCCTGGAGTGTGGTGCCACCTGGACCCTGAGTCTGGCTGCAAGGAGATCAGAGTCTCTGGTGTGCCAGGCAAGCCTGGAGAAGTCCCAGGCCTTAGGTCTATATATCATGTTTTAAAGACATAATGTGAAAAAGGCTATAAAACACATGAGAAATAAGTTTTAGTCAGTTATTTGTAGCTCTGTTTCTGATACCTGGGACAGGAAGTCCTGTATCCTCTGAGAGGACTCAAGTATGAGCCCCGAGAGAGACGTTGGTATGAGAAAGATGGAGATATGAGATGTGGACCACCTGCCCATGCCAGGGACTGAGCATCAGGTCAGCTTCTGCTCCATCCTAGAAACACAACTTCCATTTTGCAGTGGTTACTGATGGGCCAGCCTGACCTCAAGACTGGGGGAATCTCACAGTCTGACAGTATGGTCACCTGGTGTCCCACAGTTTCCTGGCCCAACCAGGACTCAGGAATGCTCCAGGAGCTGTTTTTCATAGTTGTATAATACTCTACAATAGATGACATGAACTTCTTCCAAAATTCCATTGTCTACAATGAGATTCTCTAGTGAAGATTTGACCTAAACACAGAGTTTCTATTTCCAGTACTAATTCACCCAGTACCATAAACCTTATCAATGCAACTGTACAATGTTCCCCTTCCAGATAATCCAAGACCCTCTATACAGTATGATGTGACAGGAAATGCTAAGTTCACACAGATAAGGAAATGTCATATTGTACATTCTACATGAATATCCATTTTCTCAGACCTTGCACACTGAGAAGAATAGAGAACAACTCAGATTCTGTCCTAGTGCTTCTTCTCATGTCCCTGAAGATATATTATTTTGTCTTAGCGCATTCTGTAACAGGTGCTGAATTGACCAATAACATCTGGATCTGCAAAAATATTTTGTCTTTCAGAATTCATTTAACTATTATGCAGCTAGACCAATAAATTAAACAGAAAAATTAACCACAACTACAAGTTCCTTAGATCTTCAAAGGTGTCATTAGTCTATGTCATTTGCCATCCCAGGATGTGACTTTTGGAACTTACTATTATGCATAGGGTAGAGATGGGATGACTCAGAATTGGTCACCTATATAAAGGTCCAGGTAGAAAGTCTTTTAGAGCTTCTCATTCACGTGGAATGTGCTGCAAACCCTCCATTCTACTCTTGCTGTGTGAAAGCACAATAACAAACTTAAAGCAGTGGGCATGGCAGTGTCCAATAAAAATTTAAATACTCAGGCTGCAATCATAATTTGCTAACCTTTAATTTTACTTTCCCCCTTTCTGCTAGGAAAATTCTTTTGGGCATAATCTTACACTGACTCCCTAGGTTATAAAAATTCACTCAAGTCTGGAAATTGGAGTGGAGATTGGTATTAGGTCAGCTGCCCTTCACCTCTCTTCATTATTCCAAAGTTATAGACTCAATGGAGCCCATGTTGGCTACCGATCCACTAGATCCAAGGACGGTGAGCCATCCCCATTACTCTCTGTAAGTCAGACCTCAGGAAAGTCACTTGAAAATGTTCTTTCCTCCTCCTTTCAGTGTCTTTCTTGTTGAGTCCAGCTCTGGATACCACAAAGTTCCTCAAGCAGCAGATCTCAGCTTGGGTTGATCTGAATATTGGGAAACTTGCTTCAGCAAGAGAATAAGAGAGGCCTGGGAGGAAGCCAGCCAACCTGAATCTCTGGAAGCAGTTTCAGAGGTGCCTCCAACACGGTCTGAGCCTTCTTCCTTGGGCTGCTTGCTTATTGCACAGGTACTTCCTCAGGGAAGCCCTCCCTCACCCCAATTCTGGGCTCCAGACCCAGCCCAGACTGAGTCTGAGCTCATCAGATTCCTGCCTGTGGTGGGCAGCATTCTTGGGAACCTACGGCAAGAAAAAGAACTGTGGGACTAAGATCCCCACACTGTGCTCCCTGGTTTGTGTAAGTCTCATGGGCTACAGTTGTCAGGAAACACGGGCAGGATTGACCTTGTGCTCAGAGCATCCATTTTCTAGCAATCTCATGGCCCATTGACTGAGATTGATGGGAGAAGACTCCTTATGGATCCAGGGAATAACTGGTCCTCAACCAGACCTGGCAAAAGTGGAAGGCAGAGTCAGACTGACCTTTTCTTTTCTCTCTTGCAGCCTCTGTAGCTTCCTACAACCTCACTCAGCCACTAACAGTGTCAGTGACCCCAAGAAGCACAGCCAAAATCACTTGATCTGAAGAAAAATTGGGGATAGGTAAGCATCTTGGTACCAGGAGAAGCCAAGACAGCCTCCTGTGCTGGTCATTTATGAAGGTAAAAACCAGCCCTCAGGGATTCCTCACCGATTCTCTGGTTCCAAATCAGGGAATGTGGCCACCCTGACCATCACGGGAGCACAAGCTAGGGATGAGGCTGTCTATTATTGTACTGCAGCACATGGCACTGGTAGCAGCTTTCAGTGACTCACCCAGTGACAGATGAGGATATGGGACACAAACCTCATCAGGTATGGTCCCTGTTATTCACTGTCTGAGCCATAACCTTGACATCGGTCTCCACTTATTGAGATTGTTTCTCCTGTAGCTCAAGCTACAGGAGAAGTGTGCAGGAGTCCATTTCTAGTGTAGTTCTTTCCCACAACTAGTTTCAGTTTAAATTAAAATCTTGATACTTCAATTCAAGGCTCTGCAGAAACCAGTTCATAGTTTCCTAGGGTAGAAAAGATCTTCAGTGAGCCTAGTTTCTGCATGAGTCTCAATGATCGCTTCCTCTCTGTCAACCCAACATGGGGAAGGAGCAGGAGTCCTTATGAAAATTTATTTTTCCTAGGATTTCCCCTCAAGGAAGAACAAAGGACCATAAGCATAATAAGATTTTGTCTGCAGGTCGAGATGTGCCTCTGTGCCAAGACCAACTCTGAGGGTTGGAAAATAAATCATTCTTCTGCATGTGTGATTAAGATGTATGCATATATTGCAGGTATGAGGAAGGAAAGAAACAAGTTTTAGGGCAAATGATTTCATCAGAAACAGTGTGGCCTCATTAGTAACCTCATAGGTCTAAACTGAAATTCCTTGTGGGCTTGACATGAGCACCAATTTCTGCCCCCATCGCACTTTCCTATATAGTACTATGGCAGGGTCTGCTGCATCCTGTTGACCACACCAGAGCATCACTGACACCTTTGCAGAACCTGCAGCACACCCTTCCTGCTCTAGAACTCACACTGCACCACCTTTCCTCCCTCATGACACTTGGAGTGGAGCTGCAGCCTCAAATGGGAAGACGCCACTTCCAAGGACCAGCTTGACCATAAAGAGTGCCAGTTTCTTTTTGGTGGGAATTTTGGAGCATACTACGTGTCCTTTATTTGTGGCAGGTCGTCTAGAATGCTGAAAACAGCTAGACCCTGATCACATCTGCTATAATGGAGAGATGAATCCTCTTATTACTTACTTTTTATTGCCAGATTGCTTGTGTCTTACAAAATCATCTTACATGTTGGTCACTTCAAGTAAATGGTGCAGCAAGTGTATGAGCCAATTACCATGACTTATTAGGTCCCTGGATGTCTTGCTTCATATCCTGGGATCCGAGCCCCCATGGACTAGGTCATGAGAGCAAACTGAGAGGAGAAAATGCAGCTGTAGACTGTTACTGATTGAACATGAATGCATACTGTTTGTCATCCTGCTGTCTGAGAGGATTACAGAACTCAGCTGCCAAATCAATGGTGCATACCGTGCACCTTCAGAAATGGTCTTCTGATCTAAAAAATTTCACAACTGGTGTACACATTTGAAAGAACACTCCAACCTGACTCTATCTGCTGAAATCTTCACCCACATTCCCGGGTCTATTCAAACTTGGTAGAGGCACACCAATTAGTCAAACGTATATGGAATCCAGTAAAAATCCATGAACCCTGAATGTACTTATTTGTGGTAGTAATCTGTGTCATTACCCACTCAAGAATGTGCTGTGATTATTTACCACCATGTATGGAGTGCAAATGGGGAAGTCCCAGTGTTTGTCCTGTGCGTTAACAGCCACATATGATATGTATCAGCATGCAGGTCATTTAGGGTCAGATGAAACTCCTCCATTCTGCCATTGAGGCATGGAAACAGCCATTGACAAAATTCAAATGAGTGAGTTTGCTGTGTTCCAATAAAAATTCATCTAGACCTAAAGGCAATTGCAATACTGGCTGATTCTGAATTGTACAATGATCTTGAATTGTATGATGTTTTTGCAGGGATCTTTGAGTTTTTTAATTTGCTGATATAGGTTCTGGGTTAGAAAATTCTCTCAGGTCAGGAAATTCAAGAAGTGACATGTGTTGTAATTGGGTTACTGGTCTCAGCCAATCTTGATGGCTTTCTGATGCATTGTTGGAGAATGGATCTACTTGGCTGCCCATATACTGGATACATATGCTGCCTCGATCTTGACACCCTCCCATCTCTAAAGATCTGACCCCAGCACAACCACTGTGACCTTGTGTACCTCGTACAGGACACTGGTGAACTCCACCTCCCTCCAATGTGGCCACAAGAGTACCTCAGTCCTTTAGAGCCTTCTCCCAGCTTGACCCAGTAATTTTTAATGTTCCAGACTCTAATGTGGTTGTCCTAGACCACCCTTGTTACTGCAACAAAATACCTTCAACTGGGTAATTTTCAAAATCAGAATTTCATTTCTCACAGTTTTGGAGACTCAGAAGTCTAAAATCATGGTTATTGCAGTTTTAGGATCAGATTAGGGCCTTTTTTCTTTATCCTCGTATGGAAAAAAGAGGTAGAAGAGCAAACGGTAAATAAAGGCAACATATTCTGGCCTTTTTATGAGACATTTAGTCTATTCATGAAATGAGTAGTTTTCATAGCCTAATTACCTCTTAAAGGTTCAGCCTTCTGGTACTGGTGCATCAAGTATTATGTTTCAGCATTTTTGGATGGGACTGAAACACTCAAGCCATAGCACAGTCCATCTCAATATTCAACAAAACAACAAAGGAAATGCTAACCCCCTCTTAGGCCCTCTCTGTGGACTTTCTCCTGACTTCATTTTCTTCTGTCTTGGTCACTGGCACCATCTCGGTCTGATCTGATTGGATTTGAGTCAAGACATACAGAGGTTGGTATTTGCCATTGGGATCTTGACTGCTTTCTGTGGAGGTGGCCAAGGAAGCCCTCTGGGCCTCATCCAGGTCCTGCTCGCATCTGTTTGCTCCACAATTGGTCTGTGTTCATTATGTGCAGAAGGGTTGAGTTTATTTTACCTAGTAGGACCAGTGTGATTTCCCCTCACAGAGTGGTGTTCATCAGGTATAATAGGATCTTAATCATTTGTTGACTTTACTTTGAATTTTGGTCTAATGAATCCTGAATTTCACAAGGAGTAAGTGGCAACTGACAACAGTGCTGTCCATAGATTAATACAAGTAGATAAATTCTACTGAACAAATGGGAAGTTGAAGAAACATGTAATCATAAAGACAGAATTTTTATGCGCTGTTTCTCAACTGCTCATCTGCCTAAGTGCACAGCTTATAAACCTAGATCATGTGTCTTGGAAGTTATTAAGATTGTGAAATTTGTTGGTTTCTCCCATCCCTCCCTTACTTATTTATTATGCATGTCTACTTTACATTTCATTCACTTTTGCTCTAAAATCATGCTGGAAGTCCCAGAAGTGATTTCTGAGGAAGAAAAATGAGAAGTTGGCACAGAGTAGATATGGATATGTGCACGACCCTGCACATCTGGATGATGATGAAAAACTGCTGTCCTTTCGATCTATATTCCGTGCTAGTGTATGGAGGGACATGCACAATGCCAGGATGCAGAGAAATTGACTAATCACAGGATTTGTTCCAGCGGGAGCACACTACCATCTTACCTCACTGGAGAGCTATAGTGGATGGCATCCTACAAATGCAGCCAGTGATACACCACAAATAAAGACATTCTTTTTCCTTTTCTTTTTTCCTTTTTGCTTTTCAGTTTTCCCTTTTTCCCTTTCCCCCTCCCCTTCCTTCTCTTGTCCCGTCACACTTTGAACATTTTCCTTCTATTTCAAAATATAGTTTGGTCCTTATTTATACTTTCAGCTTCCTACACAAGCAAAATACTGCCGTATTCACACATGTGTGTTCTATTTATTTCACTTAAGAATATGGACTCAAGGTGCACCCAGTTTCCTAGAAATATCTCGAGTGTACCCTTCTTTATGGTACAGTAGGACTGCATTGTATTAAAAAAAAAAAACACACACATCTTCTTTATCCATTCACCAGTTGATGGGCATTTGGATTTTTTCCATGATTTGACTATTACGAACTCTGCCACTATAGACATAGGTGTGCATATGTCACGGTGGTATGATGCTTTTAATTCTTTGGGGAAAATTCTAGGAAGAAAATGTCTGGGTCAAATGGAATCTTTACTCCTAATTTTTTGAGAAAAAACCACACTGATTTCCACACTGTTTGCACCAGTGTATACTCCCACCAACAGTGTAAAAGGACTTTTTTTTTCCCAAAGCCACAGGAACATTTATTATTGGCTGATTTCTTTATAGCCATTCTTTGCAGGGTGAGAGGGAATCTCAGTGTTTTTTTTTAATTCGCATCTCATAAAGGGATTCTTAAGTGCCAAACACAACCACTTGACCATTAAAGGTGATGGTCATTTTAAATGATTTTGGAACCTTAAATCAAAAGAAAAATGATTATGGTTATAAAGTAACATCATGGAAAGATGAACAGGAGTGATTTTATTAGTGGCAGAGGTTTTGCCCTCAACAGGGAGAGCCCCAGGGTCCATGAGAACTCAGTAGTGCTGCTATGGAGGGAAGAGTGGCTGCATGAGGAGCAGGATGCAAATCATACAGTGTATGCGGTTCAGTACATGATGAACACACCAAGGACACAGCTCATATAGGAGAAGATTTCATGGAAACTTGGAAAACAAGTGCTTGTATGACTAGATGAATTTCTAGATAGAATTATGGCAAGATCATTCTGTGACATATGCAGATATTTAAAAGGACAGTTTTATTTTTCTGCTGCCTACACTTACCCAACCAGATAATCAGAAAGCGTAGTTGTACTAACATCTTTGTCTTCCTCTGGTACACAGTCCCAGAAAGAATCAGGTTGACACTTTAAGAGCTGGTGTCCGATCATTGGCTCCACCAGAAGTTCAATTTCATGCAAGGAAAGAAAACAAGGTTCATCACATCCCATGACTTTTTCTCACAGAGGCCTGTATCCAAATGCTGAGAGAGGCCACGAGAAGAGGTCCACACAAACTACAGGACGGTTGAACTTACATACAGTTTTCCAAGACAGGGTGAGTGAACAGGGCAAAGACCTGGACAAGGGCTGCATAATCTCTGGTTAAACAAGCAAAGCCCGGGATTTAGCAGAGGAAATGCATTAAATAGGTTGAGGAGATGAACAGGCAAACATTGCAGCATGTTCCAGAAAATGGATCACCCGTGTGTTGGCTAAAGGGACAATGAGGATGGTGCAAGGACCTCCGACTTAGCAGACGTTTGCTGTCACAGGAGACAGTGAGCTCGTCTCTTAAATACCCTGGATTTCAAGTGACAAGATTCTTAGATTTAAAAACAAGCTAAGGGGTTAGTTTTCTTGCTAATGCTCTGGCTTCCCAGTCCCTCCCTGGATGGACAAGGAGGCCCAGCTATGAATGGTCAGACAGCTCCCATCTGCTTCCACAAACCCTACCTCACCCATCCCTGAACACATGATGGCAACAGGCAGGGGAAAGAGAACAGCAAATTAAATCATTGGGGAAAAGATGATAGAGAAAGGAATCCTCATTTTTTTCCTGGCTGCTCAGGAAAGGATTCAGGAAGCTCAGTGAGTCTTACACTCCTGAAGCCTTTCCAGAATATCTGGAGGAGAAAACAGCAGACTGTTCTTGCCTTTTCAGCAATACCTGGGACAGGTGAGGGCCTGTTCTCTGATCTCTTGCTCTATGAATGTAGGCACCCAGAGAAGTGGGAGTATTTGTGATACAAGGATTACAGTACCCTAATGATGAGCTCTCATTGTGTCCCAGGACCCAGACCATGTCTGAATTTTTAGAAGAAAGTTTCTTGTCCCCATAGAGAGCAAGAAATGTTGAGGGAGTTTCCAGTTCCTGTAAGCAGGACGTCACTCAGTGTGAAGGAAAGGTGCTCATCTCAATCCTGACCTAGAGCCACTAACAGCGCGCCTGTGCGGACTCACGTGAGATGGTGTGGCTACCTGTGAGCCTTGTTCTCTCCCTCTGGGAGAAAAAAGGAAGACAACTTCTCCAACTTAAAAAAAATGTATTGTATCCTACATTTTCTTTGCTGGGCAAGAAATTTAAGACACTTAGATAAGGTCTAAATAAAAGGAGGCAATTTTATTTAAAAAGAGACAAGCAAACTCACTCTGACTCCAGTCTATTAGCACTGCTCATGAAGATGATGGGCACAAGAATGAAAATCACACTCTGCTCACAAAAGCATAAAAAACACTCTAATCTTATTATTTCTATGTCTAAATTATCCAGCTAAGGGACCACTAAGACACATAGACTGTTTTCATGAGGAAATTCCTAACTTGAAAACAGTGCTTTGAGAAGGTACTTTCAGAAGTTTACTTTCAAGTTAAAAGATCAGGAAAAGGCCACTCAAGTTGTTTAAAATCTGTACTATTTCAACTTGGGGATTGCAAGGATTCAGAAGGATGTGGAGCTGGCCAACCTGCCAGATGCCTGAGCCACCCAAGGTTGGCTTTCAGCAGCAGCTCCACAAGCAGCAGGAAGAACTGACAGGCAGCAGCTGTCTCCATCCAGGCCCAGGAAATTTGGGCCAAGGATTTTCCCATGTCCACTCTTCGATCCCAAGTGAGTTTCCTTATGTGGTCATGGTAAGTATTTTAGTTTGATTCTATCAGGTCCTGTTTTTCCTCCTCACCAGGGGAACTTGAAAGCATTAATCACCTCCTCAGCCTCTTTCCTTTTTGATCAAGTACACGCCACAACTTCTTGGGTGCCACATATTTGGCCAACTGTTTGTGGCTTTGTTTGCTACATATATGGAATTCTAGTTGGTAGTGGGGAGGTTTGGACAAGAGTCCCAGGCAGAAGCATAAGAATGTACCTGGCTGCATGGTGGGTACCAGGTAGAGGGAAGGGAATAGGAACCACTCCCACAGTGTCTTCACCCCAGGTACCTTAGAGCGGGTCCCGGTAGCAGCTCTGAGCCCACCTCTCTCATTCCTGGCCTCCCTCAGCCATGTCATCCTAGAAGCCACCAGACAGTGTATGTGCTAAGCTGCTCCCAGATTCCCTGGATTGCCTGGGAATTTCCCCAACTGCACATCATTCCTGTCCCTGATTATCACTTGAAAAATAATCTGCCCTCTCTGAACTAAAGTAGCTTGAATCCAGGGCCCCATTCACTTTCCCACCATCCTTTCAGATCCTCACACACCACACTCTTCTCATCAGAAGTAGATGTGGCTGCCTCCACACACTCCTGCCATGTGTTCCTTCGTCCACCCCCATGGCAGCTCCAGAGCCACCAAGTCAGGAAGGACCCCAACTTCTGATGACAGAACTGTGACCGCTCCCAGTCTGACCTTTCCACTAACTCTGCATATGAACTGGAGTGGTGAGGTTCTTTTCTATGATTTCCTATTAACTGATGAATTTTATCCATTATCTCACTTTTCACTGCAAAACTTGTGGGGCCACTTATGGCAAAACAAAATAACCTATTTTTCTCTTGCAAAGATAAAGTTGGAAATACATGATTTTTGTTTTCCTGAAATTCACTCTTTATTAAAAATTCTAACTTTTCACTGCTTTTATTTAACTTATTTTGCCTAAAGACGTCAAGGTGGCTGCCTCAGTTCTGGAAACCACACCTGTATTCAAGAACTAAGTGGTACACAGATCTACTTAGCTTCCTTACTTCGTAAGAGCAACATTTTCCCAAGAAGAACCCCAGCCAAAAGACTATTACACCCAATGGAACAGCACTAGGCCATGTGATGAATCTTGGAAATGGGTGGAAATTTAAGAAACTACAGGACATCAGGCATGAATAAATGATGGTGTGGATCACTTGTCGAGTTCATAAACTCAGTGTGACCACTGCAGAGCCCCATGGATAGGATGGGAAACTCTTGAAACCAAAGGCTGTGTTTTGGTCATGCTGAATTCCCAGGATAGAATATTGGTCAGACAACAATAGATCTGTGTTAATATGATGTCTAGTGTTTCTGTCTTTGGTATGGAAGCCACCACTAACCACATGCATAGTCCCCAAGTATTTCCATAGTCCCTGAGTCCTGCATCTGCCAGTGTGAAGCAACAGTACCACCTTCATGACCACCCACAATCCCAGAATTATGTGCACAGACGTGTCAAGTGGGCCCTGATCCTTCCTCTTCTAAATTAAGGTGTTCACATTTTCATGGTAATCAGAGTCCCTTGTGCCTGATCTTGAAAGATGCAGCAGACACGTAGAGCAGAGAAATCTCTACCTGGGCACAGCAGGCCGCTGATCAGGGAATCACAGACATGATCCTCAATCCACACCTGGAACAAGGAAAACTCCTGAGGGCCCAGCAGCCTGTGTGCAGTGGACACAAGGAGGCAGCAGAGAGTCACTTGGCAAAGCCAGCTGGTGATGGAGTGGATCTGGGCTAGGCACCACTTTCCGTGTGTGAAATCTCCCTCAGCATAACTTCTACCTGCTCTATACTTGTTTCTTTCCTGGAAGCAGCTGCCAAATTTTACCTCTGGACTTCTCAGGATGAGGCACAGAATATTTGCTCACTAAGCTTGTTCCGGCTTAATTAACGTTTTTACTACTTGATACCATTCCTCTGGCAACTGAGTACAATTTAATTATAATATACATTTGTATGAAGGATTTCTGGAGTTTATACTCCACCCAAGACCTACCCCAAGAGCTCACACCAAATACAAAGACTTTCATAGCACTTTTCAGCAATTTAGGAAACTTATTTTCAGTACTGTGAATTGAATCCATGAGCTTCACACTGAAATACATCTCCAGTTTTATTGTTGTTTGTTTGTTCGTTTGCTTTTTTAAAGTTTGAGACAGCATCTCTCTAAGTATGAACATTGCCCGGCTGGCTTTGGACTTGTGGTAGGCTTGCCTCATCTTCCCAGGGTGCTGGATTAGAAGGACACATCCCTCTGCCTGCCTCAATTTGTATTGTCTGTCCACTAAGAGGCTGAATGATCAGGATTATACCCTGCAACTCTCTAAGCTTCTTGCTGTCATCCATGAAGTAGGTTCAGTAGAGTCTCTGCACTGGGCTCAATTCTTGAACATTTAAATGGACCTAGGACTCGCCTGACATCTGGACTCTGCTGAAAAGCATTTATGAACAGGATACTCCTAGTGACTCACACCAAAACCACCTGCTCCTGAGCCAGGATTCACCACAGGAAAGTCCTGGGCCTGGTTAAAGTTGGATGTGTGTCTCCAGTCCACCTGCTAGATAGGACCAGGGTAGGGCCACCCACAGGCAGGACATCAGGCAGCTTGAGAAACACCAGCTACACTTCTGATCTCTGCATGGCCAGAAGCCTGAGCAACAATATCAGGACACAGCAGAGGGTGGATGCCTTGGACCTGCATATGCACTAACACGTGAAGGAGCAACACCTGGGGTTAAGGGTGGGTCTTCAGGGCCACTCCTCCTCCCTGTGTTCCTCAGACTGAGCCCTGCTCTGGACACCAGAGATCTCCTCCTGCACCAGCCCTGAGCGGGGCTGATTTACATAATGGGCAGCTCTCTCCAGCAAGGGGATAAGAGACACCTGGGAGGAAGCCCCCCAGCCTTGGCCTCAGGAAGGAGCGTTCGGGGCATCTTCACCATGGCCTGGACCACGCTTTTCATCGGCCTCCTTGCTCACTGCACAGGTGCTACCCCAGGACCCTCACACTCCCACCCAGCCCATGGCTCATGCCACTTATACCTGGGGTAAGTGTCTGAGGGAAGGAGCTCTCATGGCTACTCCCACATCTGCCCCTCTCGCCCTGCAGGCTCTGTGGCCTCCTATGTGCTGACGCAGCCATCCTCAGTGTCAGTGGCTCTGGGACAGACAGCCAGGATCACCTGTGAGGGAGAAAACTTTGGAAGTACATATGTGCACTGGTACCAGCAGAAGCCAGCCCAGGCCCCCATGCTGGTCATATACGGTGATAAGAACCGGCCTTCTGGGATTCCTGACCGATTCTCTGGTGCCAGCTCGGGCAACACGGCCACACTGACCATTGCGAGCATCCAGGTTGAGGACGAGGCTGACTATTACTGTCAGGTGTGGGATAGTAGTAGCGACAGTCACAGTGACACAGACACATGGGGAAGTGAGACACAAACCCACCACCGGCCTTGCTCCCACAGCCCCTCCCTGCCCTGGCAACAGAGACAGGACAGAGGCTGCCACATAGAGAGGAAGTTTCTAGTCTGTCCTGGCACCCAGATGCCTAATATGAGGGCAGGGCAGGTTCCTGAACCTCCCCAGGTGCTCCTGATTCAGTTGTCACTGGGATAGGGCATTTTGAACAAGTTGAACTGCCAGTTCCCTATGCCCAGAAACTGTCAGCCCAGCACTTTGTCTACAGGGGTGAAGGGAGAATAACTCTCAACTGATGTCATCTCAGTGTCTCATAATAGGGAGATCTACTCAAAATACTATGTTTTTGGGGATGTGCACTCGAGTGGGTTAACACAGGTTTTGCAGGTAAGGTAGATTTCAGTCACAACTGTGACATAACTTAGGGTCAGAGGATACAATGTAAGAGTTTTGAAGTATTGATTTATTTAATAAGCAAATAATTTCCATGAGTGAAAACTGTGTGCTCAATGTAACCAACTGCTTATGTGGAGAATTATTTTTCGTAAAAGCTTAGAATTGAAAACTGTGGTATCTACTGTCGACACCCTCATCCTCCAGGGCATCAGTGTTTTGATCTAATAGTGAAGGTGACACAAGTGGATCCAGTCCTGAGCACAAAAAATATTCACTGCAGGATGACAGTGACCACAGGCAAGGGAGGTGTGTGTGTTTGTGACATTTACAGAGGGCAACAGACAGACATTTCCACTGTGTCTGAGAGGTGTTGTGTCAGCTCAGTCATAAAAGACACAGTTTCCTGGGTATGCACATGACCTTGTGTGAGTCCCCTGAAATGATCACTCAGGTCGGGTGCAGATGGGGTTCAGATGGGGATAATTGCCTCCCCCAAGTTCAAGTCATCCTGGGCTGGGCCAAGAGCAACAAGGAGGTGGGCCTGGCCTCCACTCCCTATCCCAGCAGCATCCCTGGGCTCCTCCGTCCACCTTCAAGGTCCTCTTCTCTCCCATCATGCTCACTGCCTCCTTCACCTCCGTGATGTTCACTCCCTCTGCCCTGCCCCAAGGCCTCCCCTCTGCATACCCAGGCACTTTGCCCTGCTCCATGCCAGTCCCTGCAGAGGAGGTCAGGCCTCTGTCCCTACCCAGCTGCAGGGCAGCCAAGGGCACCATAGTAGCCCCTGAGAAATCAACCTCCTCCACGGCAGAGTAGGTGGCAGGGGATTGACCTGAGTTCCACAGGGACGCGCTCAGTTTTCCAAAAGGCAAACTCACAGGAATCTCTGAGTCTCCAGCTCCACCCCAGCCTCGGTTAACAGCCTCTGAGTTGATCCTGGATGCCTCCTCCTGACACAACTGAATCCATCAGTCGAAATCGCCTATGTGCTAAAGTTCCTTTGTTACCCAGTTAGTATTGGCCGATTCCTTCTCATTACTCATCAGAAGCTTACAATGAATGCACAAAAGGAAAATTGAAACATATAACAACTCAAAGACTGATGCATGATTTTTACCCATTCTTTTTACTGCACACATGTTAAAGCATCTAAACTTCACAAAAACTGACAAATTTAAAGTGAAGGCAGTGAGGAAGACAAACCTGATATTCGTGCTGAATTCGTTCATGATTCTTCATGGGAAAGGTGGATCATTCCACTTATCATTGCAGTCACAATGAAGTCGTGTTCTCTGCAGGGTCAGTATAGGCCTAGAGCCCAATTGGCCTTCCTGAAGCATGGGCTCCAGACATTGACTCCTCAACCACAAGCTGTGAGGCTGCAGAAAAAGGACAGAGGCCTCTTTCTACATCTGGCAAAACTTTGGTGCTGGAAAAGAGACCTAAGAGTCCTGCCATGTCCTTCCTCTTTTCCTCTACACTGGGCTCCTCTGGGCCCCTCTGGAGATACCAAGAGCTGCGGATACTTAGTATCGATCACTGCCCCAGAGCCTCATCTTTCCTGGGAGGATGACAGAGGGCAGGGAGCCCTGTCAGGCTGTGGGTATAGGAGGCAGAGCCCTTGGGTACCTACACCATGACCTGAGCCTCTCTCCTGTCCCCGTCCTCACAATCTGCACAGGTGTCCTGCCCAGGCACTAACCCAGGCTCACCTCTCACAGAAAACTCTCCTGGCCCTGACCCTGAGCTCAGCTCAGGGCTGCTGCTGGTTGGGATCCCTGAGAATGAACCTTATGGCCTTGTAAACCTGCATGCCTGGAGGCTCTTCTAAGACCCTGCAGCACACAGTAGAGATGGCCATGAGACATCTAACGCCCACCTGCTCAGGACACAGGAGGGCAGGCAACAGTGCAGAGAGAAGCAGCAGAGGCCAGGCCAGCCCTGCACTGCATAGCACAGCAGCCTCCCCACTCCCACAGGTTCTCCAGCTCTAACCTGGACATGGCCCCAGGGGAACCCCACCTGCAGGCCTAGCATGGCCCCCAGAGACAGCCAGGCCGTAATAGGGACAGCACAAGGCTGGGTGGACACAAATCCTTCCTTTCAACCTGGTCCTTGTGCTTCCTTCTTGCAGTCCTGGTCCCGCTGCCTCTCAAAGAGCCTAACACTGAATTCAGGAGCCTTGGCCCAAATCTGGGACTTGATACTACTGTTTTCTGTTTGCTTGGCGCCTTAGTCTCTCTAGGATTCAACTTTCCTGAAGCGAGATGAGAATGTCCATACAAATCATAGCTTTACCAGCCTTTTCAAAGTAATGTTATATAAAACCTTTAATTCTAGTTACCTAGAAATAGAGCAAAATGAGGTGTCAGTGACTAATCCTAAAAATAGAAAATATTAGCTGACTGACAAAGAATTGCAAGTCAGAGTTTTAAGGAAACACAATGAACTTCAAAAAATACACAGAAACAATTCATTGAAATTGGCATGACAATAAATGATTAAAATGTGAAATTGAACACAGAAATTAAAATAAAAAACAATTAAAAAATCAAATTCAAACCCTGAAGGTGAAAAATAAAATTAATGACATTACAAGTGCGGTAGAAAGCATGCACAGCAAAATTTGTTGGGCAGAAGAATGACTCTATCTTTCAAAAATGAAGACAAAATCAAACTTTTCAGTCACAGAAATAATTTATGTACCTGATCACTCACAGATCCACAATACAGGTAGAGTATACTTACTCCAAGTATTACAAATCTTTTCTCACCGTCCTTAAATTTTCATTTGTTGGTCACTAGGCCATGCTATGGCTCAAATATTCCAGATTTTCATTGCCTTGGACTGCCCAGGTTGTCTTAGCTAGTCAAGTGTGGGGCTCCTGTGGAAGCATAAAATCCAGAACAGAGCAGCCCAGTGTAGTGGACAAAATGGGACATCCTAGATCCACTCTTCAAGTCTGACCCACACACCATGAACGCAGAGAGTCTGGGCATTAACAGTTACGGCCTTACAGGACAGTGCTGTTGGCTATAGAAAACTGCCTCCCAGGTTCAGGTCTGTTCTCAGAGAGACGCAGTTCAATGACTGCTTGAGGCCAGCTATCTAACATCCTGCATCAGTTTAAGATGCATTTCTTGAAGCACCTTGAGTTCCCGAGTTCCCTGCAGGAACGCTGAGCCCTCAAAATACACCTCACAGGGGCCACTGTCTCCTTCTTCCCAGCGCCGCCTTCCTCACCTCTCTCAAAACAGCCTGTGCACCAGTTCTCCATCTCAGAGTCTGTGTCCACGAAGAACAATCTACAAAGGCCAGCTGTGCCCAGGAAGGAGCATCAGGGAACTTGGAGGTAACTCTAAACCCAGAAAGCAGCAAGTTCCTCATAAATCCTCAGTGTAAAAGTCCAAATGCACCAGTTCAAACTGGCCTTTCCTTGAATTCTTATAAAATGAAAATAAAACCCAGTATACTAGATTTTCTGAATTATGAAAGTAAGTTGGAAACTCAGTTCATCATGGAGGTGAATTCAGAATCTGGGGACCCGGTGTCTCATGTCCACGGAGTTAGTCAGCTTATAAAACCAATAGATATGGGGAGCAGAGTGGAATCTATTTTACTTCTGTGCTTCATGACTTTCACAAAACACCATTCTTTTCACCCTCTAACCAGAAATACAGCTGATTAGTTCTGAAAAGTACAGTTTACCATGTCAAAGTTGTCACTAAAAGAGCCATCAGAGCCCACCCTTGTCCACATGAAACTGTTCACATGTCCTTGAGCCATAAATCTCCAAATAGAGCAAATAAAGACAGTAAGAGTAATCATGCTCCACCTAATATAAAATTATCTCACGATCAAAAATGTGCTAAGGCTTTCCCCACAAGAGGCTACAAGACACACTTTTTTCTTCCAGTACATCTTTTTCTCCCACTTAGATATCCTATACTTCATACTCAGATATACAAATATAAAGCTAAATATTGTTAACATACCATATCAATATGTTATTGATGAGACATGGAGAAAACAAAAAGTTTTGGTAATACACATTCACATGTGTATATAAACATTTTTCCTCATGTAATTTATTTCAGCAATCAAACATACTCCTTTCTTCCCTATTCCTTGCAAATTTTCTTTATTGACTACCAATATGTTAGCTAGTTTTGATTCCTAAGTTAGTCACGCCATTTGGAATGGCCCAAAACATCACTCCAGAAGTGACTTATTTTTTTTAATTTTATTTTTTGAGGGTTTTTTACTTTTTTATTTAAAAGAAAAAAGACACATATAAGAAAAAGGCAAGAGAGACAAAAAAATGACAACAGCAAATCCACAACAGTAACATTATAGGTTAACAAAACAAGATGTTAGGAACTTGACAGTGTTTGCAGTATTGCCTATCGTTACCTTCAACACGGTTGTTTACATTAACAAATATAGACACGTAAAATTGATCTAATCACATGAATATTAACCGATCTTTCTCAATAACTAATACATTCAGCAATATAGATATTTTAGTTGTCTTACATATACATATATACAGATTTATGTCTTTTTCCTTTTTCCTTCCTTCTTCCTCCTTTTCCCTTTCCCAATTACTTTTGCTCTTTGAGCATTTTCTTACCCTACACAGTATTTTTCGTAGATTTTGGATCATATGTACTGTTTCAGTTTCTTACATTAGGGAGACAATGCAGTATTTACACTTGTGAGTTTGATTTACCTCACTTATGAGTATGGTCTCCAGTCCTGTCCATTTACTTATAAAAGTCTCAATGCAATCTTTCTTGATAGCTGCATAGTACTCCATTGTATAAGAATACCACACCTTTTTTATCCATTCCTTGATTGATGGGCACTTGGGTTGTTTCCAAGATTTGGCTATTACAAATCGGGTTGCTATAAACATGGGTGCACAAATGTCACTGTGGTATGATGTTGTCAATTCTTCTGGGAAAATGCCCAGAAACGAAATAGCTGGGTCCAATGGGATCTCTAATCCTAGCTTCTTGAGGAATCTCCACACTGATTTCCACAGTGGTTGCATCAGTCTACACTCCCACCAGTAGTGCAGAAGAGTTCCTTTTTCTCCACAGCCCCTCCAGCATTTGTTATTGGTTGATATTTTAATCTTGGCCATTCTTTCTGGAGTGAGATGGAATCTCAGTATTGTTTTAATTTGCCTTTCCCAAATGATCATTGACATTGAACATTTTTTCATATATTTATTTGCCATTTGTATGTCTTTCTCTGAGAAGTGAGTGTTCATCTCATATGCCCATTTTTGGATTGGGTCCTTGAAATTTAGGGGCCTGATTTCTTTTAATTTTTTACATGTTTTAGTCCTTTGTCTGATGGACAATTGGCTAAGATATTTTCGCAGTTCATGGGTTTTCTTTTCACTCTGTTGGAGATTTCCTTTGACATGCAAAAACTTTTTAGTAAGATGAGATTCCAGTTGTTGATTTTCAGAAGTGTTTCCCATGCAGTTTGATTTTTATTCATGAACTCTCTGCCTACTCCTATGTCATAAAGGTTTTTACCTACTTTGTCTTCCAGCAAGTTTAGTGTTTCTGTTTTAATATTCAGATCTTTGATCCACTTTGACTTTATTTTAGTGCATGGTGATAGACATGGATCTAGTTTTAGTTTACAGCATATGGAAAGCCAGTTTTTCCAGTACCATTTATTAAAGTGCAGAAGGGACTTACTGACGACTGTGTTGGTTTTCCCACTTGAGTGCAGACCAAGGGAATACTAGAGAATATCCTGTATTTCTTACATAGCCATCATCACCCCAGTTCTGAAGTGACCAAATATTTCCTCTTGACAGTGAAGATCAATCACCATCCAATATTTCTTACTCTACCTGATAACTTCTTGTCATGAGGACTATAAAATGGCCATGGAACCAATTCAAGTATCATTTCAATGAATCTACTACTAACCTTCCTGGGGAAGCATTGTCCTTTAGTACTGAGACTTCTACACTAGATCAGAAAAGCATAGGTCACCAAGAGGGGAAGTTGATAATGGACATATGGATCACTAAGGGCGATGGAGAATGATGCCACACACATTCCCAAACCTAGGTTCCTGAACAAGGACTCTTCGCTAAGGACATTGTGTCTGTGGGACTCCGTGTATTGCATGCTGATTTAGAGCATGTTCAGCATCCTGTGGGACTTTGTTCAGCCTCCTGAGGTACAGCCACTCAGCTGGTTTTGTCACTGAGCCTTGAAAGGTATTTCCAGCTTTCTGTAAAATCTGGAGATTCTGAATGCAGGTAACACTCATTAGCCTGCAAAATAGCAGGAATAGGATCCCACTGCTAACCTTTATTGGCTGTGAAATTTGTTTTTTTGCTCAGAAGCCCCATGTGAAACAACACAAAAGTGTTGACATGTTCAGTAAATCTGGTGGTCAAAGTTTTAGTAAAAGCATTGCAGGCAAATTAAACAATATCTTATAAAGAATTTGAAAAAGTAAGAAGAAAGAACCACTCTGCTGGGATTGAAGACATCTAATGCCTCAGGCTGTTCTCGGGTACCCCAACTGCGTCCCGTGGGGGATGGCATGACATAGGGAACAGCAGGAAATTTTCTGTTATTGGCACACTGAGCAGAGGCAAAGCCAGGTCACCTTAGTGACTTGAAATCCATGTTGATAACCCCATGAATAATCTCCATTCCTGCCACTCTAGACACTTTGTTCCTGAGCCCTTTGGGCAATGACACTTGAGGCTTGGACACGATGCTGACTGACACCCATGGAATGAGCATCATACACCTGACCATTAAGCGTTTTCATCTGAGGTCACCCTTGGTGAGTGTGCGCACATGTACAAATGTGTTCATGATCTGTGCAAATACAAAGGGAATTAGTCTAAAAGTTTCTTGTCCACATTTAAAAAATGATCATAGTAATAACTTAAAATCAGGAATGTGTTGCTAAGAATGTAAATTTCAGAATGTAAATTTAATTGTTTTAAGAATTCAAGGTTGTAATGTTCAACAGGTAAAGAAATGGCTTTGATTTTTGTGCCAGCAAACATGCTCTAAATTAGCCTTAGAAATGTTAAAACTGTATATTTATTTATGAATTTTTCAAACAGTAAGTTTACAACTAATCTGCTTTTGCTTTAAAGTCAAATCAATTCTAGAAAACATTAGCCTCTTTCACATGTGTGGCTGAAAATATGAAAAGAGCAATGATATTTTTACACTTCCATCAGATTTTGGAAACATCTTAAGCATGTTAGGGTAATGTGGGTATTTAAACCTACCTTATCAGCTAGGCATGGTGGCACATGCCTATAATCCCAGAATTTGGGAGGCTGAGATAGAAGGATCATTGAAAATTCAAGACCAGCCTGGGCTACAGAGTGAGCTGAAGGCCAGCCTGAACTGCATAACAAGATCTTGTCTCAAAAAGACAAAAAAAATTAATTACTTAAAAAATAAATGCACCTTATCCATTGTAAACTGAATGAAATATAAATACAGATCAACTATCTTACAAAAACTTTACTGTCCAAATTCAGATGTGCTATACATGTATTCTATATATTCTATTTCAAAGACATAGAATAAGGAGGGGTGTTAGTTTTATCACAAATAATTTTTTATCAATTCTTGTGGAAAGGGTCATACTTTTGATATATAGATTTATGTCACATACATTATTAAAATTATGCACTACTTATTTATTTATTTTTGTCTTTTTGAGACAGTTTCACTGTGCAGTTCAGACTGGCCTTGAACTTACTACATAGCCCAGGTTGACCTCAGACTCACAGCGATCCTCCTGCTTCAACCTTCCAAGTGTTGACATTACAGGTGTGTGCTACCACAACCAGTCTTTTCTTTATTTTTAATGTACTTACTAAACAGTAAAATACATATGAGGTTCTCAATGTATTTTGTTTTGTTTTGAAACCGGATTTTGTTATCTTGTCCAGGTAGGCATTGAACTCACTATGTAGACCAGGCTTCCCTTGAATTTGTAGCAATCATCCTTGCCTCAGTCTCCCAGGTGCTGGAATTACAGGTGTGTGTCACCACACCTGGCAGTTACCCCTGTATCTTTATTGGATGAGGCTGGACTGGACCACTCAGATGACAGGTGTTTTAGAAGCACTTGATCCAAAAAGTCTGCATCTCCAACCACAGGACATAAGGTGAGAACCCAAAGAGAAATGGGTGCAGGCGAGATGGAGACACGGGGTGTGGACCACCTGCCCATGCAGCCACTGAGCCCCAGACCTGCTCCTGCTTCATTCCAGAAACAACATGTGTACCATACAGTGATGACTCCTGGGGCTGCCTGAGCCCATGGCTCGTGGATCTCACAGTTCTGTATTCCTAGGCACTTAATGCCTGCTGTGCCTAACAGGACTCAGGAAGGGAACAAAAGGTGTTTTTCAAAAGATATATACTCTCTACTGCAGAGGACAAGGACTTGCTCCAAAACCACATGATGTACACCAGGGTTCTCTTATGTGGTCTTGACCTAAGGTTTCTGTTCCCATCACCAATCCCTTACTATCACGCAGTCTACTGCATAACATTATCCACACAGCAGAATGACTGGCACAGCTCTGTGACATGCAACAGAGACTCTCTGCTTTGGAATTCACACCCACTTAGAAAACTTTATTGCTCCTAGAATTTGAATTGTGGCAATAGCCTCAAATTTGAAATATACTGTTTTCAGAAACCAGAATGGCTTGTAGGATTTGAGATTCTTTTTTCTTTGTGAAAAGTGTAAGTTACAAATCATGTGTTAACTACTGTTGTTGAGGATGTCCAAGAAAGATCCAAACAACTAAGCCCTAAAAATTGAGGTAATACAGAGTCTCCACAAACCCTTCCATATGCTTGCCATTTCATGTACTTCTGATACAATTTGCATGGCAGGTAGAGCCCTGGGAAGTTGCACAAATTTTCCATAAGGCGCAATAACCTCATAGACTATATGCGACAGAAGGAGAGTTAATGCATCAGAGGGGATGAAAATGCACATGCATACTGTTGTCCATTTCATGTATGTGTATACTGTTTCCTGTTCCATGCTGTCTTCCCATTTGCAGAAGAAAAACGCCTTTCTTATCCTAACAGTTAACTTAAGAATTTAGTAATTTTGGGAAAAAAGACATAAAGTAATAAGCTTTCATAAGTTCTAATAAGTAACTTTACTTTAGATTTACACAAGCTAAAATATTCTGCTATCTACATATAACAACAGCCAGTGCATCACAAAAGCAGAGCACTTGAAATTTGTAATTACCCTAAGGTTGACCTGTCATATGCCACCACCCCAGATCCCTATACAAGACTTGTAACTGCAACCCATAAGAAATCTTGGATTCATCACATTTTCAGGACAAGAGCCCGATCTTCCAACTTACTGACATGTTGCAAATATAACTTCATTTTTCTCATCAGTGTGCCTTTTTTTTTTTCATCAGGCAGCAGTGGAACTGAACCTTTCACAGTAGGATGGCTTCTTGTAAAAACAACACTGTACAGGGAGTGAGGTAGTGATACTATCACCGCTCTTTCTTAGATGAACAGAAAAAACCTCAGTTTCTGCATCACTGGGGTGTGCTATGCACCTGCAGATACATTAATTTGCTCTATCACATTCTGCAGCTTGGGCAAAACACTCAACAAGATCACTTTCCACATCTATCTTTCAGGACCTATGCAAATGTTATTGAAAACAAACAGACAAATTAAGTGGAAATAAAATCCAACCTCAATTACCAGTTTTTTAGGTCTTTAAAGGTGGTGCTAGTCTATGTCATTCCTTTCTCCAAGACATAACTTGTTTCATTTACCATTCTGATGGAGCAGAGATGGGAGAGACTCAGAATTTATCATCTGCGTAAAGGTCCAGGAGAAAAATGTTTCAGTTTCCCAGTCATGCAGAATGTTGCAAAATTTCATTCTCCTATGAGTCATGAAAGCACAGTTCATAAGCTTAAAGCAGTAGCCATGATTGTGCGCAGTATAAGCTGATAAACGCAGGCAATGACCCTAGCTTGGCGACATTTTTGGTTTTCGGAAGATTTTTTGAGCTAATTCTTGCAGTTAATTATAGGTGAGAAAATTGGGTAAGATCTAAAAATTGGGTTTGAGATCATTCCTGGGCTAGCTACCTGCCACCCTGCTTTATTACTTACATGATTTTGCATTCAATAGACCTTCTGTTCGTTTCCCATTTACTGGATCAAAGTGTACTGAATCTTCTCCTTACTCTCTGCAAGTCCATCCTCAGTACAGTCAGTCAGAATACATTATTGTAAAGACAAACGTCTGTGGCAGTGTGCAACTACGGCTACTTGAGAATAAAAGATTCCTCAGAGATGAGACTTAGTTCAGTCCCCAAAGGACCCAGAGTGGCTGATTCTTGGGCATAGGAGAGCCTCAGGGCAACAGCAGTGAACTGAGACCTCTGAGGTTATTTATTTGTAACTCAAGGACAGGAGAGCAAAGATGTAGAAGAAAAGTACTTTACAACAGATTATATGGGTGTTTTAGTCAGGGGACAGGGCGCGGAAAAGGTGGCCTGTTATGTGATGAATGTTAACCTGGCTTAATGCTGGGGCTGCCTAGGTTATGCTCAAGAAGGAAATGAGCTTTCAGGGTCAGCAGTATCCAAAAGCCAGGCCTTGGATCAGAAATCAGGGCATTTCCATCTGCAGTATTCAGGTCATAGTGACCTCACACTGACAGTCAGACTCACACTGTTACCTAGAACCCCACACTCCCAGAACACCAGAACACTGTGAGTCTTAGCTAAGGCATGTTCTGCAGAAGCTGAGTCCCAGGTGCCTACTTGGACGGCACCCACAGGGATATAATTCCCTGGGAGCCCACCACACAGTCCAGATGCTCTAAGAGTTAGCACAGTGTGACAAAATGGGATTTTAGAAACTGTCTCGCTCGCCCATGTCAGCTGCCTGATCCTCCTGCCCACCTCAGGGTGCTGACTCACTACTGTGAGGTGGTCCCAGCACTGACTCTTCTGCCATGACTACTCCAGAGACCCCTGGCCTCTCCTCTCACCTCAATGCAAATCTGCCTTCAGGCTTCAGCCCCTGTGCAGTCTCAGGTAGGGCAGTAGCAGTCAGGGGCTCATCCCTGGATGAAGCATTCATCATCCACTGTCTCCTGGAGGAGCCTCTGCTGAGTGACATGGACTCTTGCCTGAGTCAGGTCACAGATCTGAACCTGGTGCTGTCCTGAGTTCAGTGACAGGATGCAGCATCCTCCAGAGTTGCCCAGCCAGGACCTTGGGGATGTGGTATTCACAGAGAGCACACAGTCCATAGTGGGTTTCTCAGTCAGTTCTTTTCTGACACTTTTGTAAGATTACATATGACATTGAGGGAAAGGGAGAGGGAGAGAGAGAGATTGAGTTTTCAATGCCAGTTGCTAGTCTGTTGTGGGAAAGGAGATGTCACTGAGGAAAACAAACACCACATGTAAAATAAGACAAGAAGTGTGATGAATTCACAGAAACAAGCAGATGTCATAGATGAAATGAATCAATGAAAAAGATCATGGCAGCACTCCACATTCCAATGAAAGAAAAATGACCTGACAAAAATGTACTGGGGAAACCCAGAAAGAGGAGAAAGAAGGTGAGGGTTTGATGGTCCACCTTCTACTGAGTCAGGGGTCATAGATGCCCTCTCTGCAGAGCCCAGCCCAGCCCAAGCCCTGGCTTCTGGAACATCAATGGCCCCGATGAGTTGTAATTAGGACATATTACAGTACAGGAGGTTTGGGAAGTGGTCGTGTAGTCAGTCTCTGGAAGGTAACTGTTTTGGAGGGTCCTAGAGGCCAGATGGTTTTGTGACTAGAGAAGAAACTTGAGGAAATTAGGACCCATACTCCTGCCTCAATCTCCTTGTCTCAAAGCTAGTAAATATATCAACCATTAATCCACATACAGAGCCTAATAGAAAGTGTATATTTGCGTAGTTTCCAAACATTGCCCCCATTGTTGGGCCTGGATAAACCCACCTCTTCCGTAGTCTATAGCACCTTCTCTTCCAGGACCTGGACCTCTTTGCTGTTCCTCTTCTTTAGTCCCTGAGCAAATGACCTATGTAGAGCTTGTCCCTAGTCTCAGGCCCTGCATGATTCGGTGCTGATTTTGCCAAAACCTGAAGGTCAACACATCCACAGAATGAGAGTTGGGATGGAACTGTGGAAATGGTTGGTAATACTCATGACCCCTCTTCTTTCCTCTTCTCTCATCTCCTCCCCTCTCTTCTCCTCTTGTCTCTTCTCCTGTCTTTTCCTATCCTCTCCTTTCCAGTCTTACAGTCTCTGTGTTCCCATATGAGCTGACTCAGATGACCTCCTCATCTAGAACTAGGAGTTCTGGCAGCTTACAGTAGTGTCCTTAATGAAAAGTGCTTTTTGTTTAAGAAAATATTTGCCATGATCATGTCCCTTCTCAGAAAGATTCCGTTTATTAACTGGTTACAGTCATGAGTCCAAAATTCTGCCCAATTTAGGATGGTCCCAAAGTCTTCCACTCTCCCTCCAGAATACCCTGTAGTGATCACATGTCATGCTCAGGGCTACCTCCTCAATCGCTTTCAAGACAACCTGGGCATCACTTCTGCATCTCCAGTTCTGAGTTCAGGATACACACAGAACAAAGCCAGATGTTCCCAACACAGGCCAGTGGAGGGCACTCTACACCCAGAAAGCACTAGTTTCTCTCTGAAATTGCCAATGCGGATTTCCAAACCCCCCATTCACTTCCAATTTTCCTTTGCAGCTTTATAAAATAAAAACTGTGCCTGAGAGAGGAGATACTCTGAGTTATAAGAGTCCTGGAGAATCAGATCCACTCTAGAGGTAAATCCAGGGTCAGGTGAAATGGTTTACTTATGTCCACACAGTGTGTCAGTAGATACATGTCTACAGGCATAAATTACTGAATGGGATCTCATTTGCTTCCACCACCTTCAGCTGAGTCAGGTATCATGATCCAACCCTCACAAAGACCTAGCTCACTCCGTGGCCAGGCTTCTGGGAGGTCACTAGACCTACCTTACTTCGTCCAACACACACCACAGCCCAGGAGTGTTGACACAGTGGTCCCGGGCGTCAATCTCTGGAAAATAACAGTGACTGGACCCTTGGAGGTCAAGATTCATTTTTCTGCCCAAAGAAGTGGCTGAGGGAAACTAGGGCTCCACCCCTTACTCCTCAGTCTGATGACCTCACCCTACAGCTGAGAAGAAAGTTCCCTGAGAGTCCTCAGTGATGAGCCCCAGGGGAGGAGTAAATTTGCATAATCACTAAACACTGGCCCCAAAGGACCCATGGGGAATAAGAGAGGCCCAGGGCTGCCCAGCTTGCTGTGGATCTCAGGACCCAGAGCTCTGGCATTTCTCCATCATGGCTTGGACTCATCTCCTGCTCCTCCTCTTTTCTCTGTGCACAGGTGACCTGCCCAGTCCTGTTCTCCAAGTTGTACTACCACAGAAATCTGGGCTGGACCTGCCCCAAACTATGAGCTCAGTCCAGGCATGGGCTTTGGATGGGTCTCTAAGAATGGGTCCTTCCTCCACAGTCCCCCTCTTTTCTCTCTTGTAGGTTCCATTGCCTCCTATGTACTGACACAGCCACCTTCAGTGTCAGTGTCCCTGAGACAGACAGCCACGATTACCTGCTCTGGAGATGCACTGCCAAAGAAATATGCACAATGGTTCCAGCAGAAGCCAGGGCAGACTCCTGTGCGAATAATATACAAAGATAGTGAGCGGCCCTCAGGGATCTCTGAGCGATTCTCTGGCTCCAGCTCAGGGACAACAGCCACCCTGACCATCAGCGGAGCCCAGGCTGAAGATGAAGCTGTTTATTAGTGTTTCTCAGCAGAAAGCAGTGGTTAATATAGCACAGTAATACAGACAGATAGGGAACTGAGACAAAAACTCCTTCTCTGACTGTGTTAACTGTCTTCCTTCACCACCAGGTCGACTGGCGACAAAGCCAGGAACAAATCAGGTGCTGCTCACCCACATAAGAGAAATTATAGCCTATCTTTTGAGTGCTCCAAGTAGGCTCTGAACAGGGTAGACCCTACCAAGAGAGCTTAGAAGAAGCATGAAGTGATGGAACTGTCTATCCATCACTATAACGCTGAATTTCCATGTGATAGTGACTGAGTCACTACATCGCCGAAATATTCTACATACTTCCTAGAAGTGCCTGATTCATCTCAGATCCCAACGCTACAAATCCCAGGACAGTCTGACATCCTGATCAGAGCAAACCAGTGCAATGGACTTCCTCAGATCTACCCGAATCCCTTCGCCAACAGTGACTAGTTCACACATTTAAGCTCAGACTTCTGTTGTAACCCAGAAGTGCCCTCACTATAAAGTGCTGTTGAGACAGAACACTGTCCTTCCAAGGTTCATGTCTCTTCTCAGAATGTTTCGCTCTAATGAATGTCAGTGGCCATGAACATAAGCCCCGCCCCAATTTAGGATGCCATGAAGGGCTTCCAACATTAGTGTGCCCTGTATGGATGTTAAGTTCTTCATTGCTACCTCATAAGAGTCAGTTTTTTCATCTGCCCAGTTCTTTCAGGATGACTTATGCATCCATTGTCCATCTCACGATTTGTATAGAAAAGACTCAAAGATGAGTTTTGTCCAGCATGGGACATCAGAGAACTTTGAAGGCACTTGAAAGCCAGAAAACACTGGTTTCTCTCCTGAATTCTCAAAATACCTATCTAAATGCAACAGCCATATGTGACTTTTCCTTGCATTTCTATAAAATAAAACCTGAGCTCAACATATGGGGTTCTCTGGTTTATAAAAGAATGGGAGAGACAGATCCATCCTGGAGGGGAATGCAGGGACAGTAGACCTTTTGCCCTCCTCTACAGAGAAAGTCAGCGGATTTTTACCTATGTATGTGAGTTACAGAATAGAAGCTGCTTCACCTGAACTGTCCATATTGTGTGGAAAAAAATGATTCTTTCATTTCTCCAACCAGAAATATAGTTGTGACCAAATCTGGGAAATAGATTTTAATCTACCAAAGCTGTCGCTAAAGCTAGTCTACCAAAGCTGCCACCACAGCCTACACTCATTAGCAAGGAACATATTCACATCTCTAGGTGCCACACAGTTTCCAATTAAAACAATAAAGATAACTGTAACCTAAAATGATAAAACTATTGCCAAAATTGTCACAGACATGCTAACAGTTTCTCCACCAACACATAAATATTTTTACTTCCCAACATGTCCATTTCTCTGCTCTGTAGACCATAACTTAAATACTATTGTATAAATGCTATTACTTTTAAGATCATATCTTAGATGACACAGAGACAAGACAGTTGAACAAAAACAAAATATCTGATTTATAAAGATTCAATGATATTCATATCAAAACAAGGAAAACCCTGGTTTTTATCCATAGAACCTTCATTTCTGTGTAATACATGCTTGTTTCAGTGCACATTCCATATTCCCTTTGCCATCAGCAAATATTTCCACCAGCGCTGATCCTTTCTGTAGTCATTTCAGGTGGGTTGACCTAAACTTCATTGCAAATATAGCAGGCCATTGACAGTCCTGCTGAACTGAACCGTTTGATTTTCTCATTTTAACCACAGGCTGAAGGAGTAATAAAAAATATCTTGCATTCCTTATGCGCTGTTCATCACCTCAGTTCTGAAGTATCAACACCTTTCCCCCTACATAGTCACCAATCATTGCCTCTTATTCTACCTGATGATTCCTTGTCACAAGGACACAAAAGGGGCCATGGAGTCTCGTCAAGTCCATGTTCAATGTGTCAAAGGAAGCATTGTCCTTTTGGAACTGGAAATGCTGCACTAGACCAGAATACCCTAAAGTCACAAAGAGGGGAAGCAAACACTGTGCTAGTGGATCACTGGGGGTGATGGTGGGTGGAGCCACTCCCACTTTCACATCTTGAATCCCTTATTCCTGACACTTTCTTGAGAACAATGCCATGCATAACATGCTGGATTTCAGAATATTTGGTATCACAAAAACTGTCCATCACCATGCAGTGTAGCCACCCACTTGGCTTGGTCACTGAGTTCTCAAAGGCCCTTCCATCTTTCTACCAGGCCTGCAGCTTCAGGATACAGGGAACAATGGAAAAATCAAAGAACAGCAGCAGCGTGGGCTCACTGATACCCTTTATTGGATATAGAAGGAGTTCATTGTTTAGAAGTCCCATGTGGAATATTACGATTGTGGTCGGGGCATTCTTTAAGTCTGTGGCTAACAGTTTTGATGTAAGCACTGAAGATGAGGAAAGGAAACCATATCTAGAATAAATGTCTCCTTCAGTAAAAATGAGAAGCTACTCTGTCATGATTAAGGAGGTCTAATAATAATTTGCCACCTGGTATATAGACACTTCCCATGGTAAATAGCATTATACTGGGATCTCAGAGTTGAGTTCTGCGCTTGGTCCACTGGGCAGAATCTTTAGCCAAGTTAGCCCAGTGAGTGGAAATTTGTGTTGATTACACCATAAATAATCGTTATCACTGACTCCAGGGACCTTGTGCCTCTGAACCCATTGCGCAATGACTCCTCAGACTTCATTGACTGCTATGCACAGAATGAGACTCCATCTGCCTGATCATTATGATCCTTTTCTTCTGAGGTCACTTTTTGCTGAGTTTTAGAAAAGACACAAATATCTTCATAACCTCTGTAAATACACAGAAAATTGGATCAAAACTTCTTTTCTACAGAAAAAAAGAAATGACAACAGTGGCTGGGTGTGGTGGTACACACCTGTAATCGCAGCACTCAGGAGGCTGAGGAAGGAGGATCACTGTGAGTTTGAGGCCAAACTGGGCTACAAAGTGAGTTCAAGGCCACCCTGAACTGCATAGCAAAACCCTGTCTCTAAAAGACCAAAAAAATTGAATAAAAAATAAAAGAGAGAGGTGAGGTTTTATGGAAGAAACAGATTCTCTGAATATAAGGTTTCAAAAAAAGTACTAATGGAAAAAGTGACTAGTTACCACATCTTTCTGGGCACAAGTGCTTGTGTCCATAGTGAGGCTGACCCAGGTGGGCTCACCAACAGCACTCCCTGCAGGATGGCAGTGACCATGACAGAAAGAGGAGCCTGTGATATTTCCATAAGGAGACAGTCACCAGACCTCCACAGTAGGGCTAAGACGTGCTAAGGCCCGCAGAGCCACTCCTAGATAGATCATCTCCCCTCATAGAAATGGTCCTGTGAGGGTCCCCAAGATGTTGCTGGGGTAGCATCCAGATAGGATCTGCAGGTCTCCTCCACTCCCCACTGTTGTGGTCCCATGTACCTATAAGACCTATACACTCCTAAGACTTAGATCCTCCAAAAAACGTGACACTGAGTCACCTGTTACCGACCTAGTGAAGAAAGACTACAAATTTTCTACATCCCCTCACTGGGACAAACCACATGACTCCTACAACATAAAGGAAAGGAGACTTGTTAGGCACAGAGTTGCCAGGGATTCTGGCCTCAACTCAGCTGTCTCCAAGTCAGAGTTGCACAACCGAGGGGCATAGCAACAGAAAGCCGCCTAACCAGTGCCAGCCAGGAAGCAGAGAGAGAGACTGGAGATGCTAGAGATGAAAATGAAACCCTCCAGGTCACTGTAACAGTGATCCACCTCCTATCAGGCCCCACCTCCCAACACCGCACCCAGCCTCTGAACTCACTAAGGTATGAATCCACTGAGGAGCTCAGTGTTCCCATGATCTAATCTTCTTCCAAACACAAGAGTCTCCTGGCGGAAACCCCAGGTCCAAACATTAACAGAGGAGATCGGGCAACAATATAGAGAGAAGCAGCAGGAACTGGGCCAGCCCTGCACAGCACAGCACAGCACAACCGCTTCCCCACTCCCACAGGTTCTCCAGCTCTAATCTGAGTGCAGCCCCATGGACACCACTAGATGCTGGCTGAGTCGGGCTCCTAATGGTGACCAGGCCATTGTGGGGACACTTGGGATCCAAATAGAACACAAGACATGCTCTGCACTTTAGTTCTCAGAGTCCTCCTTTCCCTACTGTGGTCAAGTTCTAGACCAAAGGGCCATGGAATTGAATTCTGGATAACTGAGTCAACTCGTTACTTGACTCTACTGTTCTCTGATTTCCAAGATAACTAGGACTTTATTTTGTCTACTATGAAATGGGGAAAATTCCCAAATATTAATACAAAGCAAAATAGAGGTCTTTTCAAAGGAAGACTCAGTCTGTATCTTATTGAGTAACACAGTGCTTGGAGTCCTGTCCCTTTTTTGAGAAGATCCTCCAAACAGGCTAAACAAACAGTAAGTTGTATGTGGTGGGAACAGGTTTTGCTAGGAAAGAATAGAAGGCAATTTACACTTAAATCACAATGTCACAGTGGGCTGATACAGACGTCTCCATCATGAAGTGTAAATGTGGTTGATGAGGTAAAATAATTGTAAAACATACTGATAATAATGAAAGTGATAATGACAGTGATAGTGGTAATAACATGGATGATGATGTAGACACACAACTTAAATATGGTGTCAGTAATACTCAGTGACCCCATGATATTGCATGTGTTCTTATCAGGAAGTTGTTAGTTGTTTATACACAGGTAGTAACTATCCCTTAAGTATATCACAGAGGTATTTCTGGACCTGGACACTTTGTAGAAGGCTATTGCCTTTTGTGCACTCTTCAGTCTTTCATCAAAACACAAAGCATGGACAAATATTCAATTCTGAGACTCACTGACAGAATCTTTACCTGTTCTACCGCTCTGCTCACCATGATGCCACCTCTCTGTTTTGCATCAGGCAGTGGCACAGAGCGAGGCTGGGCTCCTTGTCCATGCTGCCTCAGGAGCAGGATGTTTGCAGTCACCTGGTGGAGGGAGGCGCTTACCTTGAAGACTTTCCACCTGCAGGGGGCAGCAAAACTGCAGTCATGAGCAGCTCAGTCAGGGAAGTTTTGGAAACACTTGGTCAAACATCATAGTTCTGAAACTAATATTGTTTTCCTTCAATATCAAATCAGTTCTTGAAAACCTAAGCCAGTTTCTCAACAA